>VRYO01001463.1:92609723-92627741 GCA_009812075.1 Sialia sialis | reverse complement strand
CTATCCAGGGAAGATTCATGATTTACCTATCCATGATTTCCCTGTTTTGAAAACTACACTCCCAAAATTTTACACAGACCATGGCTACTTTGAATTTTATTTTCTCATTCATTCACTAATTTAAGTGGGGCTTAAACTTTAACAAGATATAGGACTCACTGATCCAAAGCAGTTTCCCAACCTTTGTTGCTAGAAATGTTAAATCTCTTATGTTGTGTTTCTTGTCTTGTGTGCTGAATTAACACTTAATATTTCCATTGCTTTTAGTTCATAACAGAATTCTTGGTATTGTACTCATGGTAGGGATTAACTAGATACCTTTATGCTAAATTATTATTTTTTTCTATTTGGATTTATTATGACCATAATTGTTTTAATGAGTCATGCATGTGGTTTGCTTCTGGATCTGAGATTTCATTGTGTTCAACATTGGAGTGAATGGTGCTTACAAAAGATGCTGTATGTGCCTCTGGAAGAGGTGGTAAATGCTTAGAAAATGTGTAGAGATGTTCTCTTAGTATTGGAAACACAAGTAAACATGTTTTATTTTTTTCCCTTGATTCTGTAAGAGTAGAGCCATATGTTATCCATTTTCTGCCTCCTACAAATTAATTAGAGCATGACAGTGTTTCCTGACTAACAGGGCAAACACCCTCATTTAGGTTCTTATGTGGAAAGGCTTTTATCACTGTACAGATTTTTACATGGCAGCAATAGCAGTTGCTGCAGTGTGATCAATAGAAAAAGCTGCATTAAGATCAGCAACTAATGCACAGGGCTAAACAGACCTAATTGAACATTAGAGGTTTTGTAAACACAAACTCACTTATCTGGTGGTGTACTTCTGTTGTTACTGGAATGAGCTGTGTTGTTGGGTTTTGTTGTTTGTGGTTTGTTTTTTTGTTTGTTTGTTTGTTTGTTTTAAATTAGGAATCTTAATACGTTTGTCTCTTTCACTTTCTGTCCTGCATCTATTAAAATATAGATGGCTCCATGGGACAGCCCTGATATACAGACTGTCTAAAGACCTGTGGGTTCTGGATGTAGTTTGAAAGGATTGCAGAATATTCCTTTCCTTTACTACCTGCCTTTTTTTGAAGTCTCGAGTTTCTTGAGAAGGGAGGCTTTTGTTTTACTTTTATAAATGGAGATCAGCTGCAGTGGCCCTAGAGTTGGCAGCAGGGGGATGTTCTCAATTGTGATGGACTAATATTGTTTGCTTTGCAAAGGCCACACTGCAGAAACTTCTTCGTGCTACCCTTATGGACACGTGGTGCATTTTCAGAGGATGTGCTGTATTTTGTTGGTTTTTTCCTTTCTTTCCACAACACTACCCAGTAGTTTGGCCAGGGACGATAGCCTTGGGAAAATGACTTTGTTTTCCTTTTACAGTAGCAAAATTTTCTTTTTAAGTGTCTCTGTGAAATATTTTGTTTGTGCTTTTATGTTGTATCTGTGGTACAGTGCACTGTTGCTCCCTGTGTTGTGAGCTAGCATAGGTGCTAACAGCTTCTAGTTCCAAAGCACACTGTCCCATGGAAATGGCCTCAAGTTGCACCACATCTGGGTCCAAGATGAATTATGGAGGGTCCAAGACAGTTGGCTAAGACTCGAGCGAGCATCACTTTGTTTGAGGTCAAGACTGCTTGATTCCTTACTCATAGGGATGCACGAAGCGGGTAGAAAACCTGTGTGGCTTAGCAATGAGATCATGGCAAAGGAAGTCTACAAAATGTGGAAAAAGAGGCAAACCACTTAGGAGAAATACAGGGATGTTGTCAGGGTATGGAGGACAAAGGCAACAAGAGGAGCTCATTATTTACGCTGGTAGCAAGATGAGGACTAGGTAAAATGAGAACTAGGTAAAATGAGAACCTGCTGCTCAATGAGGCCCTGGCAACAAAGGAGGTTGGGAAGATAAAGTTACTGAATGCTTTCTTTGCCTCAGTCTTTATTGCTAAGGCCAGCCCTTGTGAATCCCAGACCCTGGAGGGATGGGAGGAAGTCTGGAGAAAAGAAGACCTTCACTTGGTTGAGGAGAATCAGGTTAGAAGTAATTTAGGCAGACTTGCCACCCACAAATCTGTGGGCCCAAATGGGACACACCCACAAATCCATAGGCCCCAGAGGGATACACCCATGAGTGCTGAGGGATTGGCAGATGTTACTGCTAAGCCATTCTTTATCATCTTTGAAAAGTGGTGGAGAACTGAAGAGGTGTCTGGGGAGTGGGGAAAAGCCAAGTGAAGTGTCACTCCAGTCTTCAAAAAGCAAGGAGGAGGACTCAGGAAGCTACAGGTCAGTCAACCTCACCTCCATCATGGCCAGGAAAGGTGATGGAGCAACTAATTATGGATGTAGTCTCTAAACATGTAGAGGACAAGGTTATCCAGAGTAGTCAGCATGGATTCACCAGGGGAAGTCATGCTTGGGTGCTCTGATGGCCTTCGATGGTGAAATGACTGTCTGGGTAGGTGGGGGAGAGCAGTGGATGTTGTCTACCTTGACTTCAACAAGGCTTTCCACACTGACTCCTGTAGCATCCTCATAGCTGAGCTCAGGAAGTGTGGCATGGGTTAGTGGACAGTGAGGTGGATTGAGAACTGGCTGAATGGCACAGCTCAGTGTTGTGAGCAGAGGTGCTGATGATGCAAAACTGGGAGGAATGTCTGACGCTCTCATTCAGCGAAACCTGGACAGGCTGGAGAGTTGGGTGAAGAGAAACTGAATGAAGTTCAACAAAGACAAGTGCATGGTCCTGCATCTGAGGGAGGAACAACTCCAGGTGCCAGTACAGGCTGGGGACTGACCAGTTAGAAAATAGCTCTGAGGAGAAGGACCTGGGGGTTCCAATGGGCAACAAGTTGTCCCTGAGCCAGCAGTGCCCTGGTGGCCAAGAAGGCCAATGGGATCCTGGGGTACATTATGAAGAGCATTGCCAGCAGGATGAGGGAAGTGATCCTGACTCTCTACTTAGCCCTGGAGGGGCTACGTCTATGTTCTGTGTCCAGTTCTGGGCTTCCCAGTTCAGGGAAGAGAAGAAATTACTGGAGCAGGTCCAGCTTTTGACATTGACATTTGCCTTTCAAAAAACCCAGTGAGCTCTTCAGACACTATTCTTTGGTTTTTGTCTTTTTTTTTCCCCCCCATGCACTTGGCTTGTGTTTCTCTCTGTTGGTGACTTTTTCAGATGTCTCTTTCATATCTCCCATTTTGCAGCTTTTTTCAACTACCCTCCTAAAATATTAAAAGGGAATAAACCCATCTATATAACAGAAAGAAAAGTTACTTTTAATGCTCCTGATAGGTGTACTTGCTTTTTCGTCCAGCCTACCTCCCCTGGCACCCTCAATTGCCACTGTGGGACACTGCTTCCTAGGACAAATCCTGTGTTCCTTGAAAGCTTTGCTTAGTAAGAGAATAATCTCTGGAGAAGTGTGCAACGTGCTCCTGTGAGAGAACCCTTTGGTGGTGTGCTTCTAGTGGTGCTGACACAGAGCTTCCTTATGGATAGTGAGAAATGTGTCACAGAGGCTTTTGGGTGACAGAAAACCTTTTCACCTGATGGCAGTGAAGAGTACTGGGCTTTAATGTGCTATTTGGCTCAGATCTCTCAAATAAAAGTAAAGTCAGAGAGAGTGAGTGTCTGTAACCCCTTCCAGTGGAAAGCAGCTTCCACAGAGGACTCATCCTTTTCTGCACTCTCTGGGAGGTTAGAATTGTCAAATTGAACAGAATACTCATAAACTGGTAGAGAATACAGTTAATTGGGAAGATTTATAGGCTTGTTAGCTGGAATGTTTCTTAATTTAAAATGTCATGTATTCCCTGAAGGGAGACATTACTTCTAGTTGAAGCCTTAATTGGAATGGGCTAATTTTCAGTGCTGGGACTACTACTACTACTAAAAAAAATCCTTTAATCTTGAAAAGAGAGAGAGAAATTTAAATTTCATAAGCTGTAAAAGTGTCAGGAGCACTGATTTTAGCTTTTTTTCCTGAGGCCACAGAGGAGACTAAAAGGTGAACAGCAGCACTGGGCAGTCACGAGAAGGTGTTTTCTTCAAATGATTTTGCATAGAGCTGACTTGGAAATGTCAAAAGTTTTTTTCCCCCTCCTTTAACTTACATGATGGTGCTCATGGTCTCATACTGAAATTGCTTCAAATAGGTGTATCTTGATAGGTTGTAGTTCTAATGCTTACAGGCTGGGTAAAATTGATATATCTTTCTGAAAATGGAATTGTCTACTTGTATGAAGAATAATCACTAGTATTTCTTTTTAAAAAATGTTTTCACATATCATGTATGGTCAATGTCTGTAACCAGGTCACGCCAAGGGAAGTGCTCTATATGCCCTGTATTCTTTGGGATGGTATAATGTACTCTTGTCTTGCATTTCTTCCAAAAAAATTTCAGATTCTTATGTTATGCAACTTTTTTTAGGCACTGGTTCCTATCTGGTCTATTAGGAAAGAGCAGTATTTTTCATGTGTAAATAGATGTATTATCCTGAAGCAGAAAGTCTAAAGTAGAGCATAGGTGCAACAGAGAAGAAGGAAAAAAAAGGAATACAGTAATTTTATGCTATAAGGTTCACTGGAGTATAAGGTGCACTTCCGAGCTGTTGACAATTTTCCGTATTTTGTCCATATATAAGGTGCACCGTACTATAAGGCACACCTTTTTTTTTGCAGCAAGGATCCGCAGGCAACAAAGTAACAAATTAGTAACGAAATTGCGCGATCACGGGATTTACTGGCAGGTGCTCAATTTTCAAACAGTTTTCACTGATCAGCGTATCCTTTAAATGCAGCCCCAGGCGCCCTCCCCCTGCTGCGGGTCCCGGCACTCCCGCCTGGCGCTGGCTGCCATGGTGCTCCCCTCACTGCGGCGGCTGCTGCGGACTTGCAGGTTGGCAAATTTCTGAACTTTGTCCATATATAAGGCTCACTGGCCTATAAGGCGCACTTCTGGGTTTTGATCAAAATTTCAGTCAAAGGGGCGTGCCTTATATGCTTGAAATTACTGTAATTGTTTCCCATTGTGCAGAGATTTTCAGCTGCAGAGATTTTGCAAAAAAAAATATCTAAAGCCACATGGTATAGTTTCAGGTAGTCCTGCAAAGATTAGGGAGTTGGACTGATCTTTATGGGCCCCTTCAAACTCAAGAGATTCTATGATTGTCTGCTCAGGTGGAGTGTATGCTTCCCTGTGCCTCTCAGCATTTAGGGGGGTTGGTGTTCTGGGGGTCTTTTGGGGATGTTACATTGCTTTATTCTGGATGCACCTTATGACCTATCACTGACTTGTCTCAGTGACTGGCTCTCCCATGAGAATGAGTAGTCATTGGATATTATTCCTCTTTCCTTTCTCGAGGAACAAATTATTGTTAATCAGCTGTGACTTCCTACTCTCTCACCAGCATGGGGGGACACTAGTTTCTCTGTTTACTTCTTTGTAATTAAGAAATGGGACACAACTTTGGAGGTCTGAATGCATGACAATGTAAGGTGGCAGAAAATATTCACTCAAGTATCGTAATCTTAAAAAATCACTTTTTTTGACCTTCCTATGACTTGGAAGTGCCAGACAGGATTAAATGTTCTCCAGTCCTGCTAGCAGCTGCTGCCTGCCCAAAATGAGTGACCCAGGGAAGCTGTGACCAGCAGGGATCACCAGGGAAGCAAAGGAGGATCTTGGATGGGAGTAAGGCAGAGAGTGGTGGTGTGAGATTTCCATGGCAACAAGGTGCCTGACTATGGGTCATCTGCAACTCCAGTGCAGAAATATCTCCTCGAGCCTTCTGTAAATAAATAAGTGCCTGGAGCTTGATCCCTCACTGCTATAAGTTCAGACTTGTGTGGTTGCTTTTGATAGATGACTCATGCTGTGAACATATAGCTTGTGGAAAAGAGAAAATAACTTAACAGTTCCCTTCCCTGGTGCTTTTTTAATGCTTACAGAAAGTCTGTCTCTTTTTAGTGGAGATTATTTTTTAAAAATGTAAACATAGGTTCCTGAAAATATAATAATTTGTAGCATAGCAGTTTGGTTTATGAGATCTGCTGTGTCTGTTATTAAAATCTCCATACCTTACAGTTCATAAGAGCAAAGGTAGAAGCATACCAAATCCAATGGTTTTGATTAAAAATTTCTGTCTTCTGGAGAACATTCCCAAAGTCAAATCCTATTTTGCATCAAGTGTGATGCTTTAAAAAAATCCTGGACTCCACTGCTTAGAATTAGAATGAATGTGTTGGAGCTAACTCCTGTGTTTTGAAATAAAGCTAGAAAAATGACTATAAACTGGTGCTGATAGTCAAACCAAGCATAAAGCTATAGGTGTCTGATAAAAAAATAAAATGTCAGAGGGAAGACAGAAAGGAAAAAATCCTATCTAGTTCTCTTATCTGAGCTAAGATTCAGTGTAGACTTAAACTAACTTGTGACACCATCTTTTCATGGCAAATGTTTTCTAAGGTTCCCAGTGTCATAAATAGTATCCATTAGCATCATCCCTTTGGTTTCCTTAGCAACTGAGAGAATCAATTCAGTGATAGTTTCATCAGCACAGAAAAGCACCAGCTACTAGAGTTATGGACAGAAGTACAAAATGCAGGTAGGCTGGAATCTATTTGTCTACAGATGAGCTTATTTCTTTCCTTGTTTCTATTTTATGAGTTGCAAGCCTTTAATCACAAATTAAGCACAAATCTCTTCAAGCTGTTCTGTGCTTGTGTATCAGTGATGGTTAATGCTGACTCCAAGGGATTCTCGAATCCACTCAGCCCAGCTGCAAGAGTCTTGATATTTTAGCTTCACACCTGAAAACCTTCTTTCATTTTTGGATTGAGTGTGAATATATTACTTTCTTTTTTGAGTATCAATTAGAAACTTTCAACATTAAGGTAGTGCTGGGACTTGTTTCAGGTTTCAGTGGGTAGAGGAAAGGGGCCTGGTTGCTGCTGCTCTTTTCTTCATTCCTTTCCAGTACAAAGGGGTCACATGCAGTTTGTGTTTTCTGTCACTCAGATCCACTCTGAAGAAGAAATTCAGAAAGCAAGTAGGAATTGCAAAAGGTTGGTATTCATAAATTGTTCTGCAGACTCCACTTGTGCAGCAAGATGATGTGGCTGGGAGATGTATTCCTTTTAAATATACATTGTATATTTTTTTTTATTTTCTAGAGAAGCTTTTTTAATGTCCTCCTGAAGCTTCAGTACAGCTCAGTGTGATTCTGGCTGCAAAAAGGCTTTCTTAATTTGCATTGCATTGTCGGTACCAAATATCACTAAGGAGGGAAGTAGTGCTATGATAGTGAGTTATTGGAGAAGCTCTACACTACTTACAGGAATTTTTTTTTTCTCTTTGTTTAATTTTTTTTCACTTCTTCAGAGTTTGACAACTGGATGTTTTCTGAGGAAACACCACATGTAAAATGAAAACATGACTGTGTCAGCTGCTACTCCTGAAACACAGACAAAAGTTTAGTTTTGTTACTTTTGTTCATTTAGATACTTAAAAAACCCCTAAAAACACAGTTAATATCAAAACCTTTGAAGTAGGTCCAGAAGGTCCCTTTGAGTCTTTTGGGAACTTCCCAAGCCAACCATGGAACATAAAAATTTATTAAACAATAAATTCACTGCATGCATTACTTAGTTCTGATGACTGCTGCTCCTAAACTTCAACCATTTCTGTATCATTTCTACCAATCCCTAAGCCCACTGTCATGAGTAAGATTTCTTGCAGGTTTCTGAGTTCAGTGCTGGAAAAAATCAGGTAGACGAGTCAGGCTTGCTCACTGTCATGAGTTCTGGGAATAGTATTCACCCCCTGAAGTAACAGGACACAGTAGGATGACTCACTGGCTTTTTTGGGATTCTGCTTTTCCCCAGATACTTTGTGATTCAGTTCCTATAGTTGCCATGAAGGAGCTATGACAAGTTCAGACTGATGGCCACCGAGAGCTATATTCCAACTTAACTGAGGCCCTGAACTTTTAAAGAATGTGTGACTGTCTTCACAGTTTCAGTAGTGTAGGGGTTGGAAGCTGTTCAACAGTCTTCCAGCACCATTACCTTAGTTCTAGTGGAACTTCAATGGGGCACTTGCCTGTTGGGATTCCAGTAAGGATGTAAGCTCATTTGATCTGAGGTGGAGGAGGAAAAAGGCATGGCCTCTTAGGCATTTTAGAGTTGTTGCTTGCTATCTCATGTGAGTGTGGACATTTGTCATCAGTTTTTGTTTGGCCATGGTGTAAGGTAGAAGTATTCAGTGTGTATGCAGATTATTTTTTCCCGTCCCTGAGTGTAACAGACCAACTAATTTGCATCTAGCTGGATGCATATGGGTCACCTGTCATGACCACACGTCTCTCTTGTGACTGTGTAAGCATTTTCCCTCCCCCACACCTTCTTTTTTTTTCCTCCCTCACATTTTTTTATTTTATTTTTTAACTACCTTGATGTTTTTGGCAGAACTCAGCACAACAGATCTGCTTCCTACTGGTCAGCTCTGGCATGACCTCATTCCTACCTACTGGTCTGCTTTGGGATGAGTGATGATCTCTATCCTGAGCAGCAGCTCCTCAGGGAATTGCATGTTATGGATTTGATGTTTGTATGTTCAATGAACATGTGGAGTGCAATTGCAAACAGGTTAATAGTGTGAATGCTTGGCTGAAAAATACAGGTATCCCCCTACTAATTACCATTCCCAGAATTAGATTTTTGTTTTTTTGAAAATCTCAGGATGCATTTGCAGATTTGTTGTTCTTTATTCACAGTGTTTGGTGGAGGGTGTGGAGAGAATGCAGTTTCAAAACTAAGCTAATTTGGCTATGAACACAGCATTTTAGATATATGGAAACATTTGGAAATTTGTTCATGGACAAACTGCCAGGTGCTTGAAAGACCCCAAATAATATTTAGCTTGGTTCTCTCGAATTCAGGGAAGTCTCAAAATTTAGGGAAATCTCTCAAAATTCTGGGAAACTGCCAAAACTTAATTAATTATTTTGAGATGAGAGCTACTTATCTCCATGAGCTTTAACCAAAGCATGGAAGCCATCACTGACACTTCAGGTTTCTGTGCTGTCCCTCTTCTTGGTAACAGGAAAGTGCAGTTTATTTACAGTTGATGCAACAAGGTAATATTGATGAAAGCAGTCAATATATGTTTTCACTAGACATACAGATACCAAAATGATGGTACAACTCAAGGCATGCTCCTAAAAATTGCTATTAGGAATGAGTTAAAACAGGTCTTGATTTCCAGTGCAATCCATATTGTCAGTTAATACTTCTTAATTGCTAATGCAAGTAAAGGGTGAAAGTGTGAGCAGCATAACAGCAAGCAAGTAATTTTCTGTTGGCCAAGTGACATGGGACTGAGTGTGTATATCTTTATGAAAATAAAGGCTACAGAAAGAACTTAAAACCAAATTAACTGAACTATTTTTTTTTAATTCTTTTAAAGAAGTGGTTCGTGAATCTATCGCAATACTCAGGACTTCTGATCACATATTATGGGAGTTTTGCTATGTTTAGATGCCCAGTGGCCTGGAAAAGAATTCAAAGGATCCAAGCAGAAATGAAGTTTAAAGGACCTTTGGGGTAGGAGAAAGAGGAGATTTTCCAGAAATGCTTGTGAAAACAGCCAGAACGATTTCAAATGTAATGGCCCCCAGTCAAAAGCACTTTTGGAAAGCAGGAAGAAAAATTTCTGTTGGAGATTTGCTTGAACTCTTTGAATTTCATCATTAATGCTTGAAAATATCTTCTCTGTAGAAGCTTTGTATAATATTTAATTGCCCTAATTATAAATATTTATTATATAAACAATTGCATACATAAAGCCAGGACATATGCAATAAACTGGTCATAGCAAGAGATTTATTTTCCCCTTTTCAGATGGTTTTCCCTCAAGGAAATAAAGTGCAATAATATTTTATTATGCCACATAAACGCTATTGAGAATATGTTAGGTATGCAAGGGCTTCAAGAATTGAAAGTGAAATCTTTGCCCAGCAAATTAATCTGCAAGCATAGTTACATTTGCTGTAACTAAAATCCTGTGTGAAAGCATCGTATTTAGAAATATCCACAGCATAAAGAGATTTCATTGGCATTTCAGAAACAGAGGAATGTTGATGTTAGGTTTCATGTCTTGTTCCACTCCACCAGCCTTTGTAAGCTACTTTGGCACTACTTGTGTCAACCACTTCAGTATAGATTTGGTATTAAAACAACATCAGCCTAAGTGCTTTGAGCAGTCATCCTTATCATGAGAGGATCTGTTAACTATCCCGTGAAATGGACTTGTTGGAAGCAAACAGCCTGGAATAGGTAATGAATTACTTGCCTGCCATCAGCCCTCCTTTGACAGTGTACTCAGATTGAATTCTAGTCTGGCAAAGTGTGATAGAAATATACAGCTTGCTCATGTAAAAGTGTTCACAGCTACTCTTCTCTGCAAACAGCTCTGGTGGGGAAGAGCAGAGCAATGATCCTGCAAACAGCTCTTTTCCTGAAAGGCATGTCCCATGTTCGTCTATAAAACATTTTTACTAAAAAAAATCAAAAAAAGTAGAGTGCGTTAAGAAATAACAAGAAACAAGCCTTTTTCCCCCCCCACTAGGAAGCCATTACCTGGCAAAAATGGGAGTCATTGCATTCCTAGTGTTAAGAGCCTGAAAGATGCTCTGCTGCTAGGTGAATGAGCTGTGCCCAGGTACCAGCAGACATATCTTCTTGTTCCTGTGCACTCCGGGAGGGGCTGTCTTGCAGTAAGAGAGTAATATGCTGGGATGAGTCTGCTTTAAGCTTTCATGGCTTCCTTTCTATTCATGCTGAGCCTGGGTAAAGGTTTCCATATACCACCCTGATGTTCTTGGGGAAGGAACAACTTTTCATCTCCCCTGCCTCCCTCCTCCCTGTGAAACGTGGTATCTGACACTTTTACAAGCACAGAGTAAACAGAGCCAGGACAATCCCTTGTTTCAACTTGTCTTGCTGTCAAAATGGGTTTTAAAATACCCTGTCAATTAATCTCACTGAAATTACTAGTGACGGTTCTGCTAGCTCTATCCTTGCAGCTTGTGGTTTATTCATTTCTGATATGGAGGTGGGTTAGTAAAAGTGGCAGTGGCAAATTGCCTTTCTATCAATGCAACAGAAAAGTTAAAATTGGGTGATGCCCCATATACTGCAATCTAGGCAGCCTTCTGCTAAAGAGCAACAGGATACTTCAAATTAAGAATTTGTCCCTTGAAATCTGCATGCCATATTAATAAGGTGATTTCATTGCTATCTATACACCCCCAGCCTGGTCTGGAGTTGATTACTCAGCACCCATTTGACTGGCAGGAACTGAGCAGGGAGACTTTCCTTATATAATACTGGTAAAAAAAAATGAAATTGGTGAAGCATTTAGGCTGCTAATCCAATACTTAGTCATTGCAAGATTCAGATCTTGGTTTCCTATGATACTGCTGAATTTAGCATTCAGCTTAATTCCATTTTCATTCACCTTCAGCCCCCAGTAAAATATCATTGCCCACCTACAGGTTCATTTGACAGCATGAAACAGCAAAATGATCCTTTTTCAGAGCAAGTATTTTAATTTTGGATTGATGATAATCGTAGCACAGTCATGATGTGGAGATGTGGAAGTGCCTGTGGTCTCAGCAAGCCACAGAAACCATCAGTGTTTTATGAGTTTACCAGAGTGCTAACTTTTCACCAGGAATTTCCTGCTCCCTTCTTGGAATGGGATTTCAAAGAAGACTGGTACTAATATTGAGAAACAGCCTAAGAATGAAATGTTCTTGCTTGGGCTACATCAGGTTTCATTCATGCTTGTGAACATCAGGGACTTGGTTTGCAGCGTAACTTGAATGAAATGAGGCATTTTCCAACAGAGGTTCCTAACAGTCCTTTATGAAATAAATGGAGTGGCTGATGGCTCTCAGAGCTGCAGTTGTTGAGATACAATGTGTTTTAGCTAATATAGTGATGGGGTCTGCCTTTCTTTTCTACCACGAATTATTATCACACTGAAGTATTTTGTCAAGAAATACTTAACAAGTATCACAAGGATTGTTTAATCTTCCTGCCTTTCTAAAGAAACTTGGATTAGTTGTGGCTGTAAAGACTGGCAATTGAACTGGCTGATGCACAGATGTTTTTTGGCTAACAGGAGAAACTTTTTTTCTAATTGACGGTTCTTCATTAGCTGTTTCTACAACAGAACCTAAGAGGTGTCTACATGGAAACTTTCTCTGAGGGTAATATGCACTTTTACAAGAAAGATCTGCTAGACACCTCACAGCAATTGCCTTTCTAAATGTTTAATAATCTAACCTCAAGTCAATATCAGAGCATTTTTCAAGAGCCTTAAACCTTACATTGCAAGCAGTTGCATAAGTGCACTCTTTGAATGACAGCATCTGTTGCCCTTTGTTTTGTTGCCTGCACATCTGTGGCACCCGAGAGGAAAGGTGTCTCCTGAGGGCTATCTGACAATGCACTGTCACAGGCACGCACAAACATGACACCCTTGCTGTGCATTTCCTCATGGCATTAGGCACAACACCAGAACATGAAGAATGAAGATACTTCTAATACGATAAATTCAGATTTTCTTCTTATTTTTATGAGAGGTGTGGGAGATTATATGTACTCTTGTGCTAATTTCTAGTATATTCTTGATAGATAGATTTATATTATTTCTGTAAAACCTAGAAAACTCAGTTCCTAAAGGCTCTGATTCCACCACACCATGGATCTGAGTTATAGTTGGCTTCCATATAATTGCTGCATGTGTTCCCTCTATTCATGCATTTGACATCAAGTTTGTAGCCAGGAAAGCAAAACAAAAAAAAATACAACATGGTAGATTGTATAGGAGGTGCCTTAGTGTATGGGAGGGCCAAACCATATCCTGTTGGACAAAACTGTATTTCAGTGTGAATCTCTTTCCCCATCTGGAAGTTGAGGTTAAGAGAACTGATCTCTTTTGTGAAGTACATTAATATCTACTGAAAGAAACAGGATAACACATAGGCTGCTATAAAACTTTGGAGTGAAATTGTGCCTCACATTAGAAGTGTTTCTATTGCCTTATTTCCCTAAGTACATCAGTTCTGCTGAGGCATAAGCATCAAGGAATAGATGTAATAGATCATTAATTGCAAAATTGAATTTCACTGTTCCAAACTTATTTTTCCATTAGCTCAAGCACCTAGTAAACACCCAAAATGTGTTCTTGAACAAATGAATTCTTGGAAATTTTCATGTTGCAGTCAATGGACTTGTACTTTATTTCAAAAAGGGACAGCAAATTGCATCTCCTGAGGCTAAAACAAAAAACAAAAAAAAACCTTTAATTGTTTGTTTGGTGTTGGGTTTTGGTCTTTTCTCATGATGTAAAAAATGCCTGTAAATATTCTTAAGGAAAATTTTTACTTTGTGTCAGAATAAACAGAATCTTAGTCATATATATATTTGTGTTGTTTTTTTAAATTTTTTAATTTTCTTTGTGGGTTTCCTGTCTGTGGTTGGGATTGTTTTTTTGTTTGTTTTCTTTTTTTAAGCATACAGGAATAGGAGTAAATGATATTTCAACACACAGAAATTGGACTTTTAAATACTAGGTAGTCATAAATAATATGAGTCTTCCTGTTTCCATCAGAAATCTTGACTGACCTGAGCCCTTACTTCTTTATAGATGTTAGAAAAATTAAGTGCATTCATATAATTATGTCAGTGAATTGTGTATCTGTTGAAATAATTTACAGGTGAGCAGTCTTTTGGCAAATATAGCTACAGAGAAATGTAGTTAGAGTAGCTGAGAGTTAAGAATCCTGTCTGCTAGAGCTGTTAGGGACAAAAAGAAATCAGGTTAAACGTATTTATGATAAGACTTTCATCAGTGCTTCTATAAAGCACAGCAAACAATGCAACATGGCATGAAATCACAGCCATTTCAGATTGTTTATGCAGGAGCTCTGAGCAAATGCAAACCTGAAATGCCCATAGACATTTAAGAAGCCGACAAATTGACCTGAAAGTGTTGCTTCTTGTAACATTTAAATACATTAAATACATTTACGTAATTAATTGTCTTGCAAATGAAGACTTTCAAGTAGATTTTGTAATTTGTCAGATAGGGTCTATGGTATGAAGACCCCATTCAAAAGAGTCTTATTCAAAGGAAGGCCAGAACTTGGGAGAAGAGGATGACCCTTCCCATGGGAAAGGAAGCAAAATGGAAATCTACCACGGATATGTATCAGGGCTAATTAGACTCTAATTAAATTTCAAGTAGATGGATGACTTGTTTTCTTTTGCACACTAAAGATGCACAAATACTGACTTAGGTCTTGTTGAAATATGAGGGGTTTGGTTAGTGTTGCTGATCTGCTTTTCCTTATCAAGTTAAGTATTATGTTAAGAATAAGTCTGCCAATTTCCAAGGAAAAGTTTCATCTACAAGTAATATTTGGAAGATACGTAAATTATGATACCCTTAATGAGATTTGTTTGGATATGTTCAGTCTTTCTGCATTCCACCAGGCTCTGTTTCAATGCAGTATTTTAATATCTGGTGATAACCTCCCCACCTCTGACAAATCAGGTCCAGAGGATTGCCTCATCTAACCACAGTCTGAACTGAACTTTAATCACTCGGTGCCTGATAAAACTTGACAGTATGTTGGAAAGTTTTTCTTTGAGTTTTCATGTTATTGCTTAGTAAAGTGTTCAATTCTCTTTGCTGCTAAGCACTGGTAATAGTAGAAGACTTGAAGCTAAGAAACTACTCCAATTATTTTTGGAGCATTCTGGGTCCATTATAAATAGAGGATATAAGATTGGTAGATTCATTATAGCATAATATCTTTTCCCATCAGAAGCCCTGGAAAATAGGATAGTTCTGGCAGTGCACATCTTGCACTAAGAAACTATCAGGATATAGAAAAAGATTGTTTGGAAAATGGTACCTAATTTTTAAAAATGTAATATTTTTCCCCTAGGCACTTGTAATAGTATCTCCAAGAAACAGATTTTTTTCTTAACTATTTTATTTCCCTTTTCTTTTTCTACTTTGGTGTTTTCTGCAAGTGCTGCTTTAGACAGAGTTCTCAGTCACAAACAAGTTGCTATTTTTAATGTATTTTTGCTATCTAGGTTTCCAAAAGTGATTTTTTGTCAAGACCGCACCCAGCTATTCTCCCTATCTCAGAGGGCTTTCATATTAGATTTTTTCCTTTGTTTTGTTTTTCTCTCTTTTTTTTTAAATTTTATTTTTGTTTTTTATTTAGTTTTTTTAGAGGCTGGAGAAAGGGGAGGAATTTCATTAAGCTCTGTCTTCAGATGAATCAAGGAAAAAGGGAATCTTATAATGTTGCCCAATAAAATGGGATCTGGATGTTCTAACTCATTTTGAACCATTAATTAGCAGTAATTTGATGAGGATTAGTTGCCATAAACAGACTTTAGCATTTTCTCAATTATCTTTTCTTTTGGTAATATCTTTTCAAATATATTAGCCAGAACTGACTTCTATTAAATGTACCCAGTTGTCCCTGTCCCAAACATTTGGTCCTATCCTAATCAATGACCATCATTACACTCACAAAAGCATAATTAATTTTGGTAGCTATCTCTATGGGATAACTGATAAAATACTCTCATGCCCATTTATTAAATGACAGCACAAAGATGGTAGCATAAATGTGGTAGCAGCATAAATATAGTGATAACTGTGATGTGTGGGAAACCCTGAATGGGTAGAGGATTCCACTGAAGAGGTATATCTTAGCTTAAATCAGGTCTCTGCAGGTTTAGTTCACAATGTCATGACTCTTGGTTTATTTTCTGGATTGTGGATGTCTTACATAGAATAGGTTAATCCTTTCTATTCAAATGTGAAATGTTTGTGGTTTTGTTTTTTGGGGTTTTTTTCGATGTGTTTAGTGTGGATTTTGTTGTTTTTGTTTTGGTGGGGATTTTTGTTGTTGTTTTTTTGTGTGTGTGTTTTTTTTTCTTTTGATTTTCTTAAGACAATTTTTTCCTTGGGATGTAATCTTCCAAAGATTTTGCCCTTTCCAGCTAGGAGGGTTATGGGCTGGGGTGCTACTCTTAATAAGTATGTTTAGGCTTCTGGCATGGAAACAGTTAATTACTCAAACCCAGAATTTCACTGAAGAAATTCAGATAAAATATTTTATTTACTAACCCAGATTTTCATAGCTCCAGCATTCTTGGTGTTAAAGTAAGAAACGGGCAGAAATCCCAAGAAGCCAGGTCATGAGAACAAACAATGATAGTGCAAGAGCATCCTTGGTACCTTATTTGTACTGTGCTGGGAACAATCTGTTCAGTTATCAGCATCAGGCTGGCTGTGATCTGTCATGAAAGTAAAATTGGAACTGCTGATAGGACACTTCTGCGCTTCAGAGTTAGAGACATGTACAGCTTGCTGCTGAGCATCTACTGCTCTGCTTTTGTGACCTGACCTGAGCTAGAAATTCTGCCCATTGCTCTGCTGGGTCCTATAGAGCAACTTGCTCCCAGAGTATCCCCAAAGACAGGGCTTTGTGGTGCAGCTAAATTAATCCAGCCTCTAAATGCAATTAAAAAAAAGAAAAAAAGAAAAAAAAGAGAAGCAGTTTCTTGTGTTTTTTTACACCAAATTGGCTGCAGTAAGCCTGCTAAACCAGAGAAAACTTAGATTTGTATGCATGAGCAGTATCTGCCATTTAGCTTCCAGCCTGTAGAAAGGATATAATGAGAATCTATAGCCAGGAGGGAGGATGGGAGGGCAAGGCCCCTTTTCATGGCTTATTGCTACTAGACTGTCAGGTAGAGGTAAAATTGCAGCTTGAATTCTTATCTTGGTGCCTTCTCCATCCTCTGTCTCTTAGCTCTGACACACAGTGCTCCAAGAAGGTCACAAATTGAAGAACTGGCCTTGCAGCAGGGCTTTGCTGTTTAGGGTTTTATTATTATTATTTTTCTTATTTTGACAATGTCAATTTTTTTCCTTGCATGAGTTGGGGGAGTGTGTATCTGAACAGTATATAAAGTACAGGCTCTGAAATGATATGATGATTATCTTCCTGGTTAGCAAACTTGGTCAGGGAGAGTTACAATGCACACATGCATATGTTGTGGTTTAGGAATTGTATTGCCTCATTTAGTGTTCCCACTGAAACCATTCTGAATTACACCAGCCACTCACTCCCCACTTCCTCCTCTCTCTGGAGAGGAGATTTGGAGGCACAAAAGATAAAAATCCCAAGTTGCTGTAAGAACAATTTACTGGAAGCAGCAATGAGATAAGAAAATGAACAGGAACAGTAACAGTATTAATGTCCAAAGTGTACAGAATGCAAATGCTCACCATGATGCCATGCAGAGCCCGACAATTCCTGACTGCTTCCATACATCTTCACCTGTGTTCCCAGAAAATGATGTGAGGTGCTGTTGAAAACCACTGGTTCTTAGCCATGCACCCTCCTGGCTGCTGCAAAAACTAATGGTTCTGGCTGGAACCAGGAGAGGATATTACTTTTCTGCAAATAGATACATAAACCTGCCTGATGTACTAGGTTGTCTGAAACTGTCGTATATAGTGTCACTTAAGACCGGGGTTACTCTACAAAAGGTAGGCTGGTAGAAACAGAAAGAGAATATTCTGAGTAGGAAGTGACCCATAAGGATCATTATGTCCAACCCTTACATGAATGGCCCATATGAAGATCAAACCTGTGATCTTGGTGTTATTAGCACTATGTTCTAACCAACTGAGCTGATCTCAGCATCAGCTTTCTCCTTTCCAGCCCAAACCATTATGTGATTCTATGGTTCTGCAGCACAGCTTGGAGTCAGTAAACTCTGTGCTTCTCTCTGCTCTTCACCAGAGCCTTAATGTCTTAAAAATATCTGATTTCCACTATTCCCTGGTGGTGATAGCTCAGAAAGCTTTCTCAGAAATGCTCTGCAGTGGG
>VRYO01001463.1:92585930-92606404 GCA_009812075.1 Sialia sialis | reverse complement strand
GGTGGGGGTGGGGAAGCAGGGAGAAGAGGTAGACACAACATCAACCTGGGACATCAACCCCCACTAAATATGAATATAGAGCTATGGAATTTATGCTTACAATCAGGGAAGGGAACTCTGTTTGCTACAATGCCAAGATCTGTAGCTGTTCTGTATCCCTGAGAGTATCCCAGGAGCAGTGCTATTGACTTTATTGTCCTGGTCTGGGAGCTGGCCTTTCTTTTTGGAGCAGCTGTTTGTTTCCCTCAACTACATGACAGCTGTAGGAGTGCAGTGAAAGTTGTAACTAGAACTGTGCAAACTAGAGAAGGAAAGGGGGGAAAGGTCTAAAGAGGGGGATGAAAAGCTCAACCCCTCTTCCCAACTTCTCCCCAGATTTTCATTGAATTTTTTGTTTTTCTCATTGTCTTCAGTCAGAGTAGAAAAAAGGCTCCAGTTGCAGGAAGAACTGGGGATTTCTAGGCATTTTATACCAGCTGAGCTCATGATGCTGTTTTAATAGCCTATTGGAGATGACTCAGCCAGCTCAGACTGTGTAAAATCATCAATTATTTATTTCTAAGTTTCGTGCATTGTTGGTCTGTGGAGATCATTAATGTCTGGATAAAAAAATTACTGGAGAGAGGTGGTGCCTTGCTCTCTTGCAACATCACTAACATTTTCAAGTAAAGGCTGTAAACAAGGAGGCTCCTCTAGAGCAATTGCAATCTGAGCATTTAAGGGACTATTCCTAATTTAGTATTCTGTGTTCTTTCGCTCTGCTTACCTAGCCAAACAGCAATGCTTGCTGTCACAGTCAAAAAGACCTAAATTCATCCACATGTAAATTTTAGTGTTGCATATTATGGTGGCTTGGTTTCCTTAATAATTCTTCCCTGCTGTTGCACGAAATCATGTTACTCAGCTATGACTCACTAGGCATCTGCTCACGTGTCATTTTGCTATTGGAACTTAATTGAGATAAAATGGGGCATTCTCTCTTCTATCCTCTGGTCTAGGCACTATTGTGATTTGCACTTTTGAAGAGATTTTTTTTTTCTGTTTAGGTAGGGATTTTGCAGTTGCAGCTGTGATGTCTTTGAGGTTTGTAAAGTGATGTGTTTGTGTAGAGCCTTGTAAAATAGTTACACTTTTAGCTAACTGATGCAGTTGCAGAAACCAGTACTCTGGTTTTTGGGTGCAGTGAGTCCTACAGCATCCACAAAAGCCACAATGTAGTAGATGCAGAGAGCTTCTTTCACTGAGAAAATTCATTCAAGCCTAGATCCATAAATAAATAAATAAATCCACATATGTAAGAATTATATGTAACACTTGTCCTTGTGTTCATATCTGCACCTCCTTTTCTATGTACTTTTGCTTTTAACAGAGGATCTGTGTAAATACAGGTAGAAATTACACTTTACTCTAATTAAATGGGGAGCAATCTACTTAGTGATACCCAGTCTGTGCCAGATCTTGGCATTACAGCTAGGTCTTCAGAAACATCGTCTGCAGTTCTTCAGAAAACTGTTTTTAACATTAGTTCTTGCACTCCTTCCAAAGATTTTAGTTTGCCAATAAAATTTACAATGTAGCAGGCAAAAATACAAAAGTACCCAAAAAATATTCTAATGGTGCAGAATCTACAGCTATGCTTCAGTAATATCACCATATAGAACAAAAGGCAGATACATTTAAAAAAATGCTAAATTGGGATCTGGATTGTTTTTTACTATATCCAAGATGAGTAGTAGATAAATCAGCCATCAGGATATATTTTATTAATTTTGACACTGTATATGGGACCAAATTCAGCTCCCATTATGTAGCATTAAAATGATACTTTGCATATGCTGCTTGTGGGTGTTTGTAAAAAAGAAGCTGTCTGGAGGATTTTATAGTACCCTGAGACTGAGATATGTCTAAATAGGGGTAGGCGACTGATGGATTTGAAATATGAAGATGTTTGAGCTGTTAACTGGCAATGCTAATGCCTGGAGTGATTTCTCATGTACTCTTAGTGTCCTTCTAAAGGGAGAAGGCTCTGTGCTCTCCAGCAACTTTATAGATTCAGTCAGGCTTTGCCAGGGATGCATCTTGGTATTGTCCTAGGCTGGTGAATGTTATGAGGGATTTCAACCTTATCTCTGAATTTTGACATTGGGAGTTTGACTTTCCAAATTTGATCTTGGGTACTGTGAGGCTTTTTCACATAGAATAAATCTCAATGCTCACCACTCCCTTTTCCTTCCCTCCTGAACTTACACTACTGAACCTAAAAGCAATTCATATTTGGCAGAAGCTGAAAGACAGTGATAAAAACTGATGATCCTAAAATAAATGGAGTGACTTGAGAACAGCAATGTCAGAGCAAGAGATGTATTTACTTTCTGTGTGTGTGCTTTTTTACCAAGCCTCCACAGTGAAAAAAGCTCATCAAAATGTGCATAATCAAGCACTTCCAATGAATCATCAAATGCCATGAAATGTCATAGTAAAAAATTATTCCTGGGCCACTTGCTGAAAACACTATGCCTACTGATTTCCACGGGTAGGCATGTGGCAGGACAGAAACATGATGTGGAAATGCAGAACATGGAATCCCACCTTGTGTGTTCTGCTTCCCTTCACTAACATCTTCCAAGGCATTACTGTCTACCATTTCTTCAGCGACTTATAAAATGCTCCCTGTCTTTACTTGCCATAAATCACATTTAAGTCCATTTAAGTCACATTTTGTTTGATTATAAATGATACTTACCCTATTACTAAGTTCATTATTTCCTTTTTGTCTTATTAGTAAAACAAAATCTCAATCCTAAATGTAACATAGCCAGAAGGTCAAGGATCAGGACCATCAAGGAAGAATATAGAGGGGACAAACTATGATGATGGTTTGTTGGTCCACCATGTGCCAAATTGATTTTCATGTGGCTCTGCTGCTGGAATTCCTTGTCTTGTTCTCTTTGTCCTTTTGTGCTGGTCCTCAGAGACCTGTGTACTTGTACAGAGGCAGGTTTGCCGTGATCTCCAATGTTGTCAAGTTTTTGCAGTGCTATATATTTAAAGAATGCAGTTTTCCATAAGTGCTGTAGTGTGGCAAAGGAACAGGGCTATGAAGGGAGAGTGGAAACCATGAGAGGGGAAAGCAGCAGTATGACATTTTTCATTTTCATCATCTTTGACAGCTGCTTCTTACTGAGAGCAAATAAGAGTACCAATGATGGTATTTCTAGCTAATCCAAGTCTGGCAGCTGCTTTTGGGGGGGAATTCTGCATCACAGTTGTTCTTCTGCAAGTTTTCCCACCTCAGAAAATCATTAAATAAGTGATACAGAGGGAGGTGCCTTGTACCTTTCTAAATCTGGCACTCTTACAGATGTAAAGCAGCACCTGTGTGTTCAAAGAGAGCATACACAACCCCCAAAACTTTCTGAAATCTGGGTCATAAATATAGATGCTCAAGTAAAATGGCTTAGCCTTCAGTGTCCAAACCTCCCTGTATCTGTGCCCTCTCTAATCACCAGTGCCTGACCCTGCTGCCTGAAGCAGATGCTGCCAGAGGAGCTGACTGGGCAGCCTGGAGCCTGGTGGAGAGCAGCTGCATTTTATCTTCTCTGCCTCTTGCTTCAGCTACTGCAGCATTTCAAAAGGGCAGGCTTAATGAGCTCTAAGGAGGGGGGAGTGATATTCACACACATCTTGATAATATGCTTTGATTAATTCAAGAGCTGAAGGTAGCTGAAAAACTTTTTTTTTTTTTTTGTTTTGTTTCTTAAATCCAGGGTTATTCTTTATTGCTTTACGTTGCCTTTAATAGCATAATGTATGTAAACACCTTTCAGTAGTGCACAAAGGAAAATGATTAACAAGGATTATATCTTTTCACTTGAAACAAGTATTAAGCTTTCATGTAAAATCTGGTTTTCCTTCTCTCAGAGTGGGTATAAAAACAAACAAGCAAAACCCCTAGCATAGACCAGTCAATTTCCCATTACAATCAGTTTGGGAGTTGAGTGCCTTCCTGAGGTTTTCAAGCTCAAAGGGAATTCAATTGTGCCAAGTATTTTTTCCCATGCAATGTTAAAAAGTGCATTAACCACCCTTACCAGTTCCAGTAGGAAATGAACTGCTCCCTTTCATTCTCTCTTTCCTGTTCTATCCTCCATTATTATTTCTTGCTTATTTCTTTGAAGTGGTGAGGAGCACTTTCCCCTCCTTTCAGTAAGCCAGATCCATAGCGTAAGGGGAAAAATGAACCCACATTTCCTGTGAAATTATACTATTTTTATTAACACTGAGATGACTTATTTTCAGACATGGTCAGACAGAGAAGTCTTTTACTCCTCTTGTACTGTGTGAATGGACTCAAATATTTTTGGACTTATGTGTCTAAGCTTTGTTTATGGGGCCAATGTTTTTTAGTGATTTTTTTGTTTAGGGTGTCTGTGTTTGTTTCTCTTGGGTTGTGAGCAGTACCCTTCTACTTCCAGTAGTAATAGTAATGCAGAAGATGCCTCTTGCAATCTGAATGTCACCACAGTGGTCTTAATTTGTTTTCCTCTTTCTCAGTTTCCTCCCCATCATTTCTGTTTTTTTTTTTTTTCAAACTTAACCAACTGGTCTTTTTGGTGCTGCTCCAGTCAGCAGCTTTGCATAATATGAGTGAGCCTTCCATTTCTTTTCCTTAAAATATTTAATATTATGTAGATTATAAAGAAAGCTGCAGAGATCTATCTTAAGGTACTTATAAGCTGTGGAGCCATGTGATGTCAGCTTGCGCATGCTGGCCAATTGGCAAGCTGCTGATTTTTTGTCTCTGAGCAGTCATTGCCTCCTAAGGAATTATTGCCAATATAAATGCTGACCCTTGCTGCTCTCATTCTGCATGACCGTGTATAATTCTTCTTTTGCTTATAGAGCTCTGCTAGAGAGAGGCAGGGATATGTGAACACAAAAATTGTGTTAAAGGCTCAGATTACGTTATTTCTGAAAAAGCTTGATGCTTTAGTGGAATTAAATGTAGCCAATTATGAGAAAGAGTGATCTGAATTTTTTCTGGATTTTTGATCACTCTTGCCCTGAATAACATGATCATTTCTATACTTTACCCCTGCTACTGAATGCAGTTTTATGTATTCTTATTAGCATTAAATAGTTATATAACTTACCTGAAATCCTCCAACCCTTAGTTTTATTTATATATTTTATCACCATTTTAATAGACAAATTGCACAACTTTCCACCTTGAAAAAAATCAGAGATACACAATTGTTATATTTCAGCAAGCTTACTCTTCATGCTTGCTTGAATCCTGTAATGCCATAATTTGGTACTGTATCACGTCTGTTTTCTATCAATATTTAGAAAGCCATTTTTTCTCCTATATGTATTTGTGGAGTGTGTGTTTTTTTAGTGTTGAACTCTATACTCGGTAGAGAATTTGTGTAGAAACAACTTCAATTGTAAGGGATAAACAATGTGTTTCTAGCCAACTGCAAGGCTAGGCACAAGATGTTTGCATTTGCCTTCAGTCAGTAACTTAGTGGGTGCCCTGGTAATGTCTCAATCTGTCTATACCCAAATAACACAAGCATTTTTAATGTGTACTTATGTTCAGTCCTTTGGGAGGAGAGCTTTAAAGCAGGTATTTTGGTTAATGAAAAGGTCTGTGTTATATGGGTCCTGTGGAAAGATGATTTGACTTCTGAACTTGAAGGAAAAATTAGTACACCAAAAAAAGTGGGTCAAAAATTGACACCTCTGGGGTTGAATCCTGACAAATAATGCTGGATTAATGTATTTGAGTCTGCAAAATGACTCCGGCAGTCCACTCTTCAGCTATGTGGTGGCAGTGCTATATGGAAAAAGGTAAGCCTACCTTCAAGCTGTAAAAACTTGAGGGTGAGGGTACCCTGAGAATTCATGCAGGGTTACATTGACTGTTTTCAGAGCTCATAATATCTCAAGGGTAGAATTGTTGACCAGAGTGTCCATGACAGGGATTGTGTCAACATGCAGCTGGAAAAACAGGAGGTGAGGAGAGGGAGGGATGCATCCCTCAGTTCTAATTTTCTCCTCGTATTTGCAGTTACCTTTACTGTAGGGATGTCCTTTGCTTCATAATAAAATAGAATGCCAGAATTAAATGCAATGAGGATTTTTAAAAGTTGACTGTAACAGTCCATATCTACTGTCTTTGAGTGGAATACTTTCAGGTATAGTGAGAGAATGTATACCCCGTTTTGCATCGTTAAAAGAACAAATTTCACCGTGGGTATTTGTCAAGTTTCTTATCCGTATTTATTTAAATATCAGAAACCATTACAACTTCCTCTAACAAATATTTCAGAGCGTTAATTAACTCAGGTTATGGTTTTCAAATAAATATTTACAGATGAATCGTGGTATGGTTTTATGTTATGCCACTGAAGGGTAGTGTGGTTGTCTGGTTTCTGTACTGGTGCCATCTGGTGACTAAAAGTTATTATGGAGCCTTCCCTCCTGCAGCTGGAAGGGGACAGGGTGGGTTTGGCCAAGGATTGAATTTGAGAGTCCAGAAAAAGTCCCCGATAAGTTGCCTTGGATCTTTGCATAGGGGTTATTGTCCACTTCTGGAAAAAGCAGTGCTGAGACTGAAAATTTAGAGAGGCTGTGAAATAATTTTAATGCTTGAATGATTAGCTGAACTACTGCAGTTCATAATTTGTCATAACTGAATAATTTAGCTTCAAGGTAATTTGGGCTGAGACAGCAATACAGTTTTGGACTCAGAGGTTATCACCATGAGTCTCAGCTTTTTGCTGTCAGGCATCAGGTTCAAATAATGGATTCCCTGCTACAAATAAACATATTTGCAGTATGTTTTTGCCATAGGAGACAATTCCCTAATCCCTTTCAGACTCCTTCCTTCACTCATCAGTTATTAATGCCCTTTTAGTCAATAGAAAATAGGTGTGTTTTTCTCACTAGCTCTTTACTACAGTCATTTTAGGGTTTCTAAGAAAAACTGGATTTTGAAGAGTTCTTTGCAGAGCATAGTCCAGGAATGGTTTGAAATATTTTTAAAACAGGTGGCAAACAAAATCTCCAGTTTCCCATCCTCTATGCTAAAATGCTGTTTTATATTTTCACCCCCTCTAAATACTTATTTCAGTAAATAGTGTTCTGTAAACACATTGCAGTGATGGCTTAGCTTATGGCACTTCAGCACCCCAGTAATTGAACCTGTGATTCCTCAGTGTTGTCCTCCCTGTTGTTCCCTGCATAAAGGCAAGGGGAGAAGAGAACAGGGTAGCTGGTGCAGTACAAGTCTAGCAGGAAATGAAGAACATCATACAGTGAGAGTGGAAGCAGTAACCACTTCCTTCATTTCCAGAGGTGGAGTTTCATGCCAAACTCTTTGTCACAATGCTCAAAAAACAGCTCTGATGGTCAGTTCCCAGAGTCTTGAAATTTCCCCTTCAAAGGTGCAAAGGCTAATTTTACTTATTTTGGGTCTGGGGTTGAAACTGTGTGCAAAAAATCAAATCAGCCTGTTCTTACAGCATAACTGAAACCCTGCAGGCTTTGCTAGACAAATGAGAGACTGGAGTTTATTCCAACTGCTTTGTTAATACTATCTTAATGTTTTCAGGGACAATGACTAATTTTGACAGCTCCAGGCAAATAAAAGATGTGGAAAATAGATAGATAGATAGATAGATAGATAATGAGTGTATGTGATAAAATGCTGATAACGAGTACCTGCTATATTACTATGAAACTTAACAATATATCGTAAGAAGTGACATCTCTCTCCATTAAAATTTTGAGAATAGTGATTTCTTCCTGAAAGAATACTTGTGGGTTTATAGGTGTATATTGTGCAAGTCCATACACAGCTGTGTGTGTTTATGGACACACCCAGACTCCTAGAGAAGGCCCAGAGTTTCTCAGAAAACAGCCTGCCCTCAGCCCAAGTGCCCAAGTGCAGATGCTCAGTGCTTTTTGTAAACTCTTTCTTCAAATCCCTCAAACTGAGGAGTCTTGTTCTGCAAGCACTCAAAATCCCTGTACATCTGTGGAAATTCATGGCCACATATCCATAGGGTCTGTGCCTGAAGAGAAATTTGGAAAACCATAAGTAGAATCTTGTATGAGGAGTTACGTGTTGCATTAGCAATATGGAACCCAAATGGATCCTGGAAAAGGTGTTAAGTGTAGAGGATACTCCCTTGTGTGCTGAGTTCAAAAGTAGAAATGCTCATTTCCAAACCTAGTTTGACTGTAGCCTGGGATTATGCTATGACTGCACTAGGTTTCCTGACTTTTAAAATAATTTTATGCTAAAAGGCTGCTGTTCCTATAGAGGCAGCAACCCCTGAAGCAGCATTAATCATACCCACTATCTCCCAGAGGCGGCAAAAGCTGTGACTCCAGCTCTCCATGCCAGTCCTGATGGGCAGAAACTGTTGTGGGGCTTGTTTTTTCCATCCTCTGCTTCTTCCCTCAGACAATGGCCCAGGAAGAAAAGTCAGCTGCTTCCAGGGTAGAGGAGTTATTGGGGAAGCAAGCCTATGCAGAAGCACAGTCCTTAAGATAAAGTCATCTACAGCTAAATAAGGTTAATGAAGGGAAGAGGGAAGAAAAATTCATGCATAGCCTTACTGTGATGCCTGATATACCTCCTTCATACTCCCACACCCTGAGCATTTAGACCGTGGAGACTCCAAATTCACAAGAATATTTAAATGCAAGTCATTGGGCAGAAGCTGGACTGTCTGAATTTGGTTTTTGCGGATCTGTGTCTGTTCCCTTCAAAAAGTATAGGAATTTCTTGCCTAATGGCCAGAGTTGAAGGCAAAGGATAGCACCAAGTACCTGTGTCATTTTTGATTCAGCTGTGAGATTCACCAGCCAGCCTTTGGGCAGGGATCAGTGGAAATGCTACTGAAGTCTACAGCTGCTCCCTTTCTTAGCCTTTGCATTTTGGAGTGTATCTACCTGTTTGTCAAACAAGTCTCCAAGATAGAGTGTAAAAATGGTCATGAGTGACACTCCTTTGTGTGTTTTGGAAGAGGAGTGGGCAAAATCTTCCACTTGCTTTTACCAAGACTGTTTGAACCCTACTAGTGGAGAGCGAGCAAGCAAAAAAAAATTTTAAAGGGCAGCTTCCTCACCATGGTTAACTTTTTAAAATGTCTTTGTCAAGCTGACAAATACTTGAGACTACCATAAGTATGAGTGTGAAGGAGTGACTCATTAGACCCTAACATCTTGTGGATCAGAGTAGATGAGTTTTCAAAACATTTTCTTAGAGCTGCCTTTTTTTTTTCCTTATACAGGCCTATCTAAGTCTTGAAAACTCGGACATTGAATCAGAGGATGATTTGAGTTGGAAGGAACCTTAAAGATCATCTAGAAAGTTTTGTGTAATTGTTTATTTCTAGTTTAGGGCTTGATGATATCTTCATTCAGACAGGCTTGAGCATTACTTGTGTATTATACATGTGAATGGAGTTGCTGAAAATGACAGTCGGGAGCAGGAGAGTGTGCTGCCAATATGAACTTTTTTTAGCTGGCAGATCTAACAGCAGGGGAAATCTTTACGCAGATTTTGCCCAGCACTTTTTAACTTATTTTCCATAGTCCTTATATGAAGTAGGGACTTAGATGTTGAAAGCCTTATGTGAATATTTCACTTGAATGGGCTATGTTCCTCATGTTTCCAAAGGGTCTTTGGGAGGAGGGGAAGGCACTTGGCTATGCAATCATACAGTTGTAGACTCAAGATCTATATTTTAACCCAGCAAACTAGGAGGAAGGACATAATTCCAAAAAATATATGGATAGGATATTGCACACTGGAATGACAATTCTTCTGACAGTCATCTTACACATAAAAACAATTTTCCTCTTGCCCAAATGAAGAACGTGTCTTTTACAAAGGGCTTCCTTTTGCTATGGATCACCTTGTTCCCATCAGCAACTGCCTAAAAATAGATAAAGCACTGAACTCTTTACATCAGAAATGAGCTGCTTGTGAAAGGACTGAGGATATGCAAAAAGCTGTACCTGATTGCTGATAGAGGCTAATTATGTATAAGGTGCTTTCCTTTCTTTTTTCCTTTCCCCTGCTACAACCCCTTCCCACTGCAGGATTTACAGTCATTCTAATATTGTGTCTTCTTACTGACCATGGATGAATGCAGGGGAGCTGACTGCTCTTATTAGGCTGTGTTTGCTGTGGCGATGTGGGATGCAGCCTGTGTCTGTCAGATGAATTTCCTTCACGGTTCCCTGAGGAACCATCGGGTCACAGTGAGCATCTGTAACTCTGCCATTCCTGCCGTGCTGACTCACCCCCACTGCTTATCAGGGGAGAGCTTCAATGACAGTCAAAGGGGCATGGGGAGCTTTTGCTATTTTTAAATATTTGCAGTATAAGTGAAATGTTTGAATAAATCAATATTTATACAAGGAAAGAATGACAGCAAGAGTTTTAATCCCAGTATTGCATGTATGTCCTATTCTGGATTTATTCTTCCTATTATCCATGCATAGCCAAATAATAAGAGGAGAAGCTCCAATAGACAAGAATGAAAGACAGACATTTTCTACCTGACTCTGGGCAGATGTGGGGAATGGTTTTCTATGGTGGAAATGCTGAAGTTTAATCCTGTTGTGTTTGACTTGTGCCAATGCTTATTGGTGTTTCTCCTCTGTGTTACTAGGTGTAGAACTGCCTGTCATACCTGATAGGATATTTTGACCGACAAACTCCTTTAAATCCAGGAGAGCACAGGGGGACTTTTGTTTTTGGCTGAAGCCTTCAGTGGGTTTCAGCAAAATGTGTAGCTGGATAGGAACCTCTAGCCTTTCTGGATGGATAAGCAGATCTGTAAGTCTACAGAGAAATTCTGCCTTCTCACTAAAGAACAATTTTCAGCTTAAATTCAGAAATATGTTGTTTGAAAGGGCTGTTTTAAAAATCAGTTTAAAAAGTACAGTTTTATGATGATTAACTCTTAGATCTACTTCTGAGCAATTTCAAAAGAGGCAGAATGTGGGCAGGTACCAATTACCTGTCACAATTAGTGTGCATCTTATTGTACATATTTAAGAAATTAATGACAGTAGGTGGTTAGAACTGTCTCATTACTACTAATTAATATGATAAGTCTTCAGTAGGCCATTGGCAAAATAAGAATACCAATTAAATGTGATGTCAATAATTATTAATTATAGGAGAACAGATATACTTGAAGTCCAGTAACAATAACGGGAAGCTGTGCTTTCTTTCAGAGACATTTCAGTGCATCTACTACTTGAAAAGCAAGTGTATATTTTATCTTAAATATTTATTTAATGAAAATCATCAGTGTGTAAAGTGCATTCTGTTGTCCTTGAACACTAGAAATTGAAATTTTGTGGCTGCTCGATAACTTTCTCATCATCCTTCTTGTATTTGCACAGTTTAATGTTGTTATCAATGGGATGGAATAGCACAAATGGAGAGTTTATGTGCCTAAGTGTCTAGCTGATATAGACTCAAGATAATGTTTCTCAGTGTATCTTCAGTTATGATCTCATCTTTTTAGTATTACCTCTTCTTTCTCTAGAGTAACAGCTATTCAGGGTGGAAGTAATAGACAGTTCTTCATGTGCACTTCTGGTAGAGTATACCAACAGATTATGTAAGTAGACCAAATATGATAAAATTACTACAGAAATATTAAAAATCAGAGTAAGAGCAAAGATGCCAGAGGAGAAGAAGCCAGAAAGTGGTTTGATGGAGAAGACAGGAAGGTTAGTCCTTGTTTTTGCACCAGGACAGTGGCTGGGTCTCCAAATACAGGTCTGCAAGTGCAGGCTGTCTCCCATGTCCTAACAGGGGGAAGAAAGTCATATCTCACTAAGTACAGAAGTCACCTGAGACTGAGCCAGGCAGAGAGGCAAGCACTGCCTGTAGATTGAGGGAAGTGATTACCCCTCTCTATCAGCACTTGTTAGGCAAAATCTAGAGTCCTATTTTCCTGCTGCACCTCAACTATAAGAAAGATGTTGATGAACTAGAGCAAGTTTAGCAGGTGGTCCTTAAGATGCCGGAGCACTTGTCATGTAGCCTGTTAAAGAGAGGACTTCACAAGAACCTTATAGCAGCCTGTCACTACATCTAAGGAGCTTATGAAGAGGATGGACATGGGGTTGTCTGTAGTGAGTCATAGAAGCACAATAAAAGAGCATGCAAACTGACTGGAGAACTCCTGATGTCTCTTCTGATCTCAATTTCCACAAGATTAATTTTCTGTTATCGTAATGAGCTTCCCTGCACCACAATGACCCATCTTTGATGTACTGTGAACTTTTAACTAATGGTGGGTTTGACAGTGTACAGGTAACTGCTGGTTTAGGACAGAGGAGGAGAAATGTCAAGGCAAGTAACAGAAGGGTGAAATACGATGTTACAAGGAAAGAACTTCCAAAATGTTCAGGATTATGGAATTAGGAATGGAGTAGTTGAAAGCCATCCAACAAGGAAAGTGTTCACAAAATTCTCTGGGTTGGAAGGGATTCACAAGGTTCATCAAACTCCGAAGTGAATACCCCATATAGGGATTGAGCCCTCAATCTTGGCTTTATTAGAACCATGCTTCAACCAACTGGTCTAATCCAAATGTTTCCTTTTGAGGAGTAAAATTGCCAAGAAATCATTTGGTCTCTGTGAGGGTCATAATAATGTCAATTTTAATGTGTGAGACTGCATTATTAGTATTCTGCTGGAAGCAAGTGATTGAACAGGAGTGAAATAACTGCAAATAATGTTTCCTGATGGAGATGGAGAGGCTGCCCTTAAAGTTGCATTCTGGATGGACTTGCAGATTTTATGAGGGTGTTGTTTCACATAATGAGGAGACTTTGGGATTTTGTCAGCTTGCTTTGTAATTTTGTTTTCATGCAAGAACCTTCCATTTAGCTTGGTAGTAGGCTAATCACCTCTCCACTTGGGTTTCTTACTGTATGTAGTCTTGAATGCTGCTGCTCAAATGCTGCTACCTCTTGTATAGAAAAGGTTTCTGCTGTGATGGCAGACAAGGCGCTTTTTAGCATTTTATTAATGGTAAATCAGAGCAACAGCCTGACTTTTTACAAAGGGTCAATGTATCATTCCTTTACTCTTTTAAATTACAGCCAAGCCATTGTTATGGAAAGAGGAGCAGCACTCTCCTCCCAGCATCTCAAAAAATTTTATTTCCTGCTTTGATCTCAGCTACCACACTCCATTTGACACCCTCCATTCTTTATGCCAACATAAGATGTTTCTGTGCAGTAATTTGGATGGACAGCATAATTATTTTATTTTTTAATAATATCTAATCACAGAAAATTCACAGTAATATAAAGTCAGGGGCAGTGGTACAAGTGAAATGCAAAAGAAGTCTTGGTTGTCTCTTGGAATTTTGTTCCAACTTTCTGGATAATAGTGTTTGGACTTTATGGGTCTTTTTAAAAACCTTTCATTAGGGAATTTAGCACCAAGTGCAGTTACACAGGCCCAGCAATTATCTGGGCTTACATTAGTTCACTACCACTGGGAGGAGAGGAGTTGGTAACTTCCAGACACTTTAAATATCAGACTTACTCAAGAAAGTGGAATTGTGACTCTGACAACTGAGTCAGAAGAGGAACAGCTCCCCTGGGTTTGAAGGGAGCCAAAACCTACAGATGTTACCAGTCAGCCTGTACCAAGCACACCTGCAAGGGTAGCAGTTGGGTTTTTATGTCCCTTTCCCTGGCCAGGGAAAGATGAGAAAAGCTTGTACTGGAGCCAAAGGAGAGGGAGGGTTGGTGAGTGACATGGGAACCTGTATTACTTCAGATGTGGAGACACCACTGTATTATCACTCTGTAGAGCTGGCTCAAATAAACAGGATTTATATTCTGGAGGGGCAAGAGGGGAATGTTTTCAGGAGATGATTCCTTGTCAGGGAAGGTGAATGTGTGAGAAGTATGAGACATCTTTTCTGCCTGAGGAGAAAGGAGGGGATAAGCTTCTCCTAGCAGCTGGCAAGCTTGAGATCTTGAAAAATGGTGGGGAGTGCAGTAGAGACACAGGTGCTCCTGAAAAATGAGAAAACTGTTTGCATATTGATGCCCCTCACTACTCTATCCCAAATCACTGCAGATGATTCTGGTTTGAAATTTGGTTTTATGCTTTCCTTCTTCTCTCTAGTTCAAATAGTGGGATAGTTACTTTAAGTAGAGCTATTCTTTCCCTGTTTTCAGCTCAGAGTCGGAAGTCTGCCAGTCTGTTGTATGAATGCAGCTGCAGCCTCTGAAGAGTGTTTGTCATTTTGTATGAAAACTGTACCAGAACAACCTTGGTACCACCAAGCTTCTCTGGGCAACTCTGCACTGTTGTGCTTGTCACTCCACTCCATTTGGCACTCTTCTCCATAGTCTCATGCTGGCTTTGTCTCCCTGCATTTTTCCTGCCTATGGATTTTCACTGTACCTGCTTGAGCTACAAAGACTGCACGCACAGCCTACTTACTCCTTCCTGTTACGTGGAGCACCAGAATTTTCCCTCACAATTAAAAAAAAATCATTTGTGTGTTTAAAAAATCATTACACATGTAATGTCTAGCACTAGCAAGACCTTGATCCCCTGTCAGGACATTGCACAAAATCTTTGGGTCAATTATGAGCATCTACTAGAGAGATCCTTTTAAGAAGGCTTCATTATATTTGATGCAACTTTTTCTAGCACTACACTTTCCCTCATTCATTAATTAAATACTTGCTGCCATCTACCTTTCATCACTGGATTTCTTAATTTCCTGGTATTTGCTTATGTAAGTCAGTCTGTACTCTGTTCTGTTGTGTGATTTATCTTCAAATTATTGTAAAGCTTTTCCTATGTCTGCATTTTTTTCTGCTTTCTCAGAAGGTTATTCTGTTTATAGGCTGAGTTCTTAGAATTGGCTAATGCTCAGTCTGACCTGAGCTTTCAGTATTTTGATTCTTAATAAAGTCAAGCCTATGCTAAATGTCCAGCTAATTTGTCCAGTGATGCATTATGGTTTCCATCATATAATGTAATCCAGAAGCCTTTAATCTATTTAGCTATTTTTACTGATAGCCAGTAAAAGATATGGTTTGCCTTTTTCTCAATCTTTGCCTCCCTACACAGTCCCATTACTCTCACTGAATTGCAGTGCTGAATGCTTTTGATCCTTGCATCCTATTGTTTTGTGCTTGGGTGAAGCTACTTCTGTATAATATTAAAATATCTTTTATGTAGAAGTGGAAAAACAAAACCTGGACATCTCGTAAACAACAAACTTTTTATATATATAAAGGGATTTAGAGGTTGTTTCAGAGGGCATCTAGAGAAGTTTTTTTCCTCCAGCTCTGTATCACATCTGTCTAAATCATGCCTGATGCCCATGTAGGGTGGGGGAACCTCTCTGGCAGAGTGACACAAGTCTTTGGCAGGTGGGTCTGACAAGGTTTCTTGAATTGCTTGGTATTTACTCCCTGTCCAAATTAGGATGGTGGGAAGGCAACACAGCTCAGGGTGAGCTATCTGAGACTTTAACCACCCCTTTGCAGGGAGACCATAAGAATTTTTTTCCTCTTGCCATGCACATGGTGTGACACCGGACCCTTTCAGTTTCACAGTTTTCCTACTCTAAAATGAAAGACTCTTTTGAGTTTCCCTTTTCTTCCCATCATCAACCAAAAAAAGAAATAATCCCAAGAAGGTAAAATAGTGTTAGGTAATATCCTCCTCTAATGGAGTAAGTTTAGTAAATAGTTTAGGGTGGCATAGTATTTTATTTAATTTCTACATCCAATGTCATGCTATTAATCATTTAACTGACCGACCAAAAAAGCTTTACTAAATTCTCCATAATGTTCTGTCTTTGATAAGTATAGGGCTTTTTAATGGGGATAAGTTCTTTTGCTGCAGACATTTTTCTCTGCATGATTAAGATATTAGGCTAGCATAAACATGGAATAATTATGTTAACATTTACAGTGAAAAATCAGTTTTGAAAAAGCTTTAGAATACCTAGCGAGTTTGACTGCAGGGAAGCTGGTGAGGTTATTGGCTAAAACTTGGAAACACCAAGTGACTTACCTTTGGCCTGCATATCTAGTGGTAGCTGAAATTTCTGAGTACCTGATAGGACATAAGAGAAGGAATCCACTATAGTCCATTTTCAACAGCACTGTAATCCAAGTGTTGGAATAAAATTGAAGATTAATCTAAAAAGTATTAGTATTCTGCATGATATTAATATTCTGCCATTATATTAGCTAGTTTGTGTATTTTTCATATCCTTCTGTATCTGGTCATGGTTTGTTCTTTTGGCATTGTCCAGAAGCTCTTTTAACTTCTCCCAACTCAAAATATTCTGTGAAGGGCAAATACTCTCCTATCCTGTGCTCAACACTTCCCTCAGCAATTACTCACTGAGTAACCATTGTGATGGAGCTCAGGGTTAAAAAAGCACTTAAACATTATTCATATGCTTGAATACTTTCCAAAACAAAAATGCTCATCATGAGCATCTGAAGTGAGAAGATAATCTTTGGTTTGCTGTCGAGCTGTCAGCACTCCATCAGCGCCCCGGGTGTGAGGGGTGCAGCTGGATGCACGGCGTATATGCTGCTGGCTGGGGAAGGTGGAGCCTGGCAGCCACCTCCTTTCACTCACTGAGCTCACAAATATTCTCTGGTGTTGGCTTGAATGATGGCAGATGCAGCAGACATGGCAAAGAGCTTGGCCTTCTGCTTGCTGTTGGGAATTCACCAAGGCAAAGCTGAGCTCAGTGGTGACTGATTTGCCCAACTGATCCTGCTGAGTTGGAGGGGAGAGGCAAGGGTGTTATCTCCATGCTGACAGCACTGAAGCAAGAACCAAGTGTGCATAACTAGTTATTGGATTCATATGGGTGCTGAATACAATGCTTGACAATATTAAAGTTCTCTGCTCCTGGAAGGCAGCTGCTCTTAGTGCAGATATCAGAAATCAGCCAATTTAACCTTTCCTTAGGGAGTAAGACCTGCAAACATGGACAAGTCAACAAGGAATGCACTTCACAAGTGATTACATATTTGTCATTGTGAATCATTGGTATTTGTGGCTTTCTGAAATGATAGAGGACTACTGAAGTCACTGTTTCATTGCCAGCTGTTTTTAGGAATTCTACTGTAGATATGCATATATTCAAATTCAATGTGCATATTATCTTCATCTGGGGCTGTTACTTTTTTCTTTCCTTTTTCCTTTTATTTTCTTCTGTAGGAAGAAGTATGAAGCTCTCAGAAAAGTAGAATGAGATCTGGGATAGGGCAGATCAACTTCAGTCTTTCAATCAGTGGATGTCAGTCATTTCTGTATAATTTTCTCTCTTTTTAAAGCTAAGATTATTAAGTACTAAAATTTTCTTGACTCTTCTAACTTTACTCTGTGCATACTCTTTTTAGACTGTAAATAAATAACAGGCAAAGAACACAGTCTGCACACACATAATTGGCCTCTGTCTGGTGTTAATTAAAACTGGTGACTGAGCAATTGAAATACTATAGCTTATAGAATTTGCATTAATCTGTTTTAGTAATAACTTTGATTTCTATACTCATAAGAGGGCAGAAGCAATTAAGCCTCTGCATAAATAGTAACAATTTCTATGTGAGTGCATATACAAGTTGTATTAGTTCTGTGTGCTTTTAAAAAATTCTTAACCTTATAAATTTTGGACAAGAGAGTGGGTAAATTGTGACTGAATGGGATTCTACTTTTACTGTGGCTTCCACAGATACCCATTCCTCATAGTAATAGTGTTTATTGCACAGTATTCCTGATATATATTCAAAAGTACTAAAGCAAAAATGGATGATTGTTAACCATGTCAACATAAAGTCTTTATTAAAATTGAAAAAAAAAAAGTAAGGAGAGGGAGGTAAAAAAAAACCAATAGTGACATATCCGCTTAAAGGTAGATGGAGACACAATCTACTTTCAGAATAGAAATTAGAGAGCCTATAACCTTTCCAAATGAAGTTATGTTCCCTGTTCTGGTATATTGCACCAAACTTGACTCACAAAGGAATTTGAAGAAAATCTGCCTGTAACTTTGTAAGCATTTACAAGATGGCTGGGGAGGCATGATAGAAAATGGTGACTGTTGTTGCTATTTTGACAGTAGGAGCTTAATATTAACCAGAATCCATGACAGCTCTGGGCTGGGAATAGTTCTGTGGCAGTATGAATAGTTGGTAGTTTGCTGAAAGTAGCTTTGTTCCTGACATGTATGTTCATGCTGAAAAAATAGTCAGAATTCAATTTCAAGGGAACTTTTAGCTCTGACTTTGCAGTTCTTTTCCTCTTTCTTTTTCCTTACCAAAAACGCGGAGGAGGAGATGTGGCAAGAAGGCTGCAGGCATTCAGGAAGGAGCTCCTTTGGCTCACCCTCCTGTAGAGGACATTGATGTTTAAAAGTATTGCAGTCCATGAGTCTCATTGAGGGCTTTGTCCTTGAGCAATCCAAATGCAGCTTTCTGTTATTTGCAGTTCTGCAGAAAACTGTTAAAAGTATACTTTTATACCCAAAAAATGTTATTCTACCAGGGCATATAGTCTTTTATTGTGTCTCTGTTCGCAAGTGACTTAAGCCATTTGTTTTTACTGGGGGCATCCAGAACATGCTTTTTTTTTTTTTTTTTTTTACAAAGCATCTACTCCTGTAACAGTAATTCCCCTGTGTGCTGTATAACTTTTCTTTAGGGGATAGAAAGAATGTAAAGGTTACCATGGCAGAGAAAGCTCTGCCTTTCCTTGTTCTTAAGGGATGTGCTCATTCTTCAGGTGCTGCTGCTTGGGATGGATCTGCATGTTTGTGGGTTTGTGGCTGCCTCCTCCATCTTTGTCCTCAAAAGCTCCCCTTGTGTTGTGAGGGTGGAACTAAAGTTCAATCACTTTTGTTTCCCAGAATTTGAAAACCATGTGTTATTTCTCTGAGGACTGAGCTTCTCCAAAGGCCAAGCCTGAAAAAACAGCAGCTCGAATTGCTGCCCAAATGGGAAAGAATTAGTTTTGTTCTCATGCCTCAGTTACTTCTTGTTGGGTTTTTTTTTTTTTTTTGTAATTTCACTTTTCCTCATATTTTACTTCTATTCTGTAATTCTCTGCGCTGTTCTTTTTTGTGGCCTCATGTCTTTTTCTTACTCAGATAATTTATCTGACCTTTTAATATTAGAAAGAGGTTGCGTATTTTTTGAGTATATTTGAGCATATATGAAATAGTAGATGTCTGCATATGGGAGAACTTCTTATCAGAGCATCACACTTGCCCCCCAGCTTTTCTTGCCCACTGTTGTCTTCCCTTTCAGTGTCAATGCTACTTCTGGGGGTACTTGCCCACACATTTGTGATTAACTACAACCTTTTGTTTTACTTTAGGCTTTTGCCACAAGCCACTTCCATTGTAGCAGTGTAAAATTTCTTTAATCTGGCATATTCTCTGAGCACACCATCTGTGCTGATGGAGCTAGTGGGATAACTCAAGCTTCATTCTTTTTCTTTCTTATACCAGATATGATATAAGCTTGTTTGACTTGCCTTGTCATGCCCAGATCTATTTGGGTGCCACTTTGGAGTCCTCCTCCAGTTTCAGTACAGACTCTGTGGCTTCTGTTACTCAAATTCCAGTTGTGTGGTTGTGTGTTAAAGTTGGAGCTTGGGAGTGATCTGCCTGCCAGGTCTGCCATGATGCAGTTTCCCCCTGGCATGCTCATCCCTTTTCCTCACTCACTTTTGCATTTGTGAGATAGGTTTCTAAGCTCTATAACACTTTGTGTCCATTTTGCTCTTATCTGCTTTGTGTGTCCTCCAAAATGATTTGTTTTCCGGTAGCATGCAGTACTCCTCAAATTCCTGTAATTCTGCTGCATAGTTTTACCTCTTGCCTGACTTGAAAAGCTATTAAGATAAACAAGACAGAGCAAGCTTTATGCACCAGCTAGTATCAGAAATTAATTTATCTTGGTTTTGTTTTTCTTCCTGCTTAGGGACACAGCACTGCTCTCAATCTGTTTCTGTTGTCCTGCACGCTTTCAGAGACCTTGGACTCTCATGGAGCATTTTACTGCTCAATTACTCTAATCAAGCTGTTTCCCTGGCTATGTCTAGACTCTGTGGCAGGATTATGCATCACAGCCTGCCTCTCAAAGTGAGACTGGTGACATGGCATGCACCATGCACCATGTCTGTTGCTTGGCCTAGGAAGATGAGTTTTTCCCAGCTTTGAAAATAAAGGAGTGGGGGGAAGAAGATACCACCCAATTCTGAAGGTGAGGGTAACTGAGGTTGTAGTTAATAGAACCCATGGAGGGCAGATTAGAATGAAATGACACTTAATGACCAGTGTTCATGTATATATATACATATACAGTAATTTCACAATTATAAGCCGCACCTGAATATAAGCCGCACTTCC
>VRYO01001463.1:92568923-92584930 GCA_009812075.1 Sialia sialis | reverse complement strand
TATCAGAGAGGAAAGATATCACCACCTGTTGGATCGAGTGATGAGATGATGGTTGTGATTTTGATGTCTGTTGGTCAAAGTGATGGTTGCAGTCTTGGTCTGTCTAGGCTGAGGGAGGCCCATGAAGCACAGAATTCAGTAGGTTAATACAGGTTCAGGTTCAGGTGGGAATGCCCAGGTACCTCCCCTGGGAGGGATGTGTGTGTTTAACACTGTTACAACACTGTGGAACATGCACTGTCCTCTGGAAGAAGGCCCCAGAAATGAGCCTGGATGCACTTTGGAGATTCTCGATGGTTTATGACAACTTCTCAGTTATCTATCTGCCTCCTAGGAGGTGCAATTTACCCTTATCCTTCCTGCAGCAGACCTTGTGCTCCCTGGATCTTTTGCTGACCTAATTTGACTCACTGAAAGGGCAGAAAAATACCTCTTTTTCTTCCTCCTCACAGCTCAGTTGTAATTAAATCAGCTGCTTCATGGGAAGAGAGGAGAAGATGAGTAATACCCTATTACCATATCTCACATCCTCTGCAGAGGGTTTCATTTCCAAAGAAGTGAAGAACAGTGAGAAAGCATATGCATACAATGCATATAGCAAAAGGAAATTTTTTTAGGTTATGAGACCATTTTTTGAGGAGTTGTGGTATTTAAAGTAGTTTAGCCTAAATTTCAAAACTTTTCTCACTTGTGTGTTTGCAGTGATAGAATTATGTGGTCATGTACTTTTATTCTAAGGCCTCCTGTCTCTTTCAGTGCATGGAATGTGCTGGGTGAAAGGTAACCATAGTACTGCTGAACTACTCTACTGTAGTAGCTTATCCTGGCAGAAAATCTGTCACTTAAAACACACACTGTCCCTCCCAAATCTGGTTTTGTTCATACCTGAGTTTGCTTTAAAATTGGGATAACCTTTATCACATTGTTTACCAATTAAAAGTGAGTAAAGGCCTTATTTTACTGGATGCTCATTGTGTTATTTTATATGTTTCATGGAAAGAAGAGAGCTGCTGCTTAAATGTAACAACAAATTTTCTTCCAATGGACCACAAACAGCACTTTTGGGGAAATCTTAACTATAAGCCAAGTTTATAATTACCTTGCAAGAGATACAGGGTATGTTTTTGCAGACTAAAGGTAGATTCAGTGGAACTTGAACACAAAGAAAATATTACCAATTCTCCTTACTTGTATAGAATTTGCTAATGTATGATTGTGTTAATAAATTAATTGTGTGTTAGAAATGATCAAAAGCAAATTACATTTGAATGATAAAGGCCTTTTACAGATGTTTTCTATTTCCTATTTTTCACAAAATCAATTGTATATGAAAGGGATACGTGTATTTTAAAATTGAGTATGTTTCATTCAGTATCTCTGCTGTTTTTAGTTTTTATGCAGTTTTCCAAAAGTGATGAACACATTTGTTGTTGTGGTGTATTCAGGCTTGATTCTTCTGCTATTCCATTCTTATTTTCATGGTTTGGCTTTTAAGTGTCCACCTTCAGGAATCATGGCACAGTACCACATCTCTGTTTCAGCTTCTTCCCCACTGCCCTTTGGGGACCCTTTTGCTGGCAGTGACGGAATCAGTCAGAGATGTTGCTTCATGTCTGCCCCGTGGGTCTGGTGATTTCCATTTTCTGTGAATGCTTCCTGCAGGGGAGCCATGTGTTACATTGATGCTTGGAGTGACCAGAGCACACCTTTAAAATTTAGTGTAAAATTGCCTGAATTGAGGACACAGGTAAGAGACAAGTTTTCTCTCTCTCTTCCTAACTCTCTGACTTGCTGCTGTTATTCTTCAGTCCACACCAAGCAAATTCTGGCACTGTTCTTCCTCTATCCAAAGCAACAGGAGGAGGAACAGGTCAGGTCTTTATCTTCTGTGACCTCTTCAAATTTCCGTCCCCAGCCTCCCAACAAAGTTCTGTTGCTGTGCCTGGTTGACCAGCAATGCCACAATCTGATGTTTTAGTCAGATGTGTAGATGTGTAGAAGATTTTCAATGGCTGCTTCCAAACCCTGGGGGACCACTGGTGGAGGTTTATTACTTTCTCTTGCTAAGCAGAAGCTCCTGGTGCCAGAGCCTCCATCATTTCCTCACTGGCCTCCTGCAATGCATCCAAGGGTGTTGCATACTGCTATTAGAACTGGGAAGCAGGTGGTAAATTAAAGGATTCATCTGCCAAGAAGAAAACAAGTGGTTGGTTGTTTATTTTATTTTATTTTATTTTATTTTATTTTTTCCCTATTGCTTTGTGTTTGGTGAGGAGAGAAGATGCAGCAGGTGCTAAAACCACTACTGCTGCCTTGGGGGCTCTTGTCCTGCTTCTGTTACCTCATCCCTGCAATTGCCTTGCTCCTGCTGCTTATACAGCAGGGCCTTGTGCTTTGCTAGGAAATGGTCTAACACATTTTTGGGGGTGGGGAGCTGACAGTATTTTGGAGCTGACTAAAAGGCAAGAAGGATAGTAGCCGTCTCTTGTTTCTGGGATTTTTTTTTTTTTTTTTGGTATTTCTTTTCACCCATATGTTTCCTCTTTTGTTTTTGTTGTCACTAGACTGTCTCACGCTGTACCTAGCCAAATTCATGTTTTCTTCAAATTTACCCATCCAGACATAGTAATGCAACCAAGAAAGGATTCTTTATAATTCTACTTTCCTTCTGAATTAATGTCTAAATGCTACTATCAATGCTGATGATAGATTAAAAAATTAAATTCTGTATTTTCACTTCCTCTTCATGTTTCTGCAATGTTCCCCAATATTCCAAGCAAACACTGTCTTTCTTTTAATTTTTCCTCTGTGATTAAGCTAATGGTTAAATTTCTGAATTCCTTCCTATCCAACCATCTCCAGTCAGGTAAGAAGACTTGTTTTTAAGAACAGCTGTCCAATTATTTTGGCTCATGATAGTTATGATTATATTCTGTGGTCACAGTGACAAACAAGAGTAATTAGGTTCCCAGTTCCATGGTGTAAGTTCATCACCACAGAAATGAGGTGTAGGATGTTAGGGCATTGATTACAGTAGTATTTTATTAAGTGTCTCAGTGTGGCAATTCCTGTCCTGCTGTTATAGCTGGTGCACACATTTATGTTACATTGTCAGATGCTATACATGTTTGTGTTGGCATATTCTCCAGCTCCCTTCTGGAACTCTTTTAATTACTACTAACAGTTTTGGATTGGGATTTTAGGTTTCGCATTAATTTATATCTTTCTAACATCATCCTTCACAGGAAATTATCTCTGATTAGTAGCTGTTTAAGCCCATAGAGAAGAAACCAAGGATATGTTTGGGTCTGGAGCAAAGAGATGGAAAATGACAGGAGCATATATATCCTTTGTAATTTATAACTTTTCCCTTGTGCAAAGACATTTTGGATTTGACACAGCCCTGTAGGCTTCAAGAATATAAATCAGAATTACATCAAACCTTCAAATAATTCAGTAGTTCTGGGATTGTTCTAGATTTGCATATTAAAATCCTAGTCATAATCAGATGAAGGATGCAACATTTTGAGTCTATGGGCAGCACTCAAAAGCAGCTAGTCAAGTTCTGTTTGAAATTGAAAAGAAGTAACTTTGTAAGAACACTTGTTTTTTTTTTCACTAGCTCTGTTCCAAGCATACCATTGCACAACACAGCCTTTGCTTTACTTCCAATAGTCCACTAATTTGAGACTAAAATATTATTTGAAACATCAGGGGAACTTTTCTAGTCTTCATCCAATGAAAAAACAGAGGAAATATTTCTGATCCCTCCAGCTTAAATGCAAAGAAGTCTGAAAAGGGATAATATATACAAAATATTGAGTTTATTTTAGATTTGTTAATGTTTTAGTGATTGAAGTTTTCAAACTCTTAGGACAGTGTAAAATTAGCCCTGAGAAAAATAAGACCTCCGTTTCTCTGATGGGAGGAAATTTCATGCTTTTTTTGGCATTGATTTTACCAAGGTTCTCTGTGTAGCTGTGTGATGGCAAAGTGAGGAACCTGAAGCCCTGCCTCCAGAGCTGCTCCAAGCTGGTGCCTCTGGGGATTTCCTCCTTTTGCAGTGCTGTTGTTTCTTATCTATTCCTGGTATAATTCTTCAGAGCTTTAGCATGCTGATGGTAGTGAAATTAATGGTTAATGACACATTGTACACACTAAGGATTTGTAAAGCCCTAGAGCATGATTAGACAGATTGGTAATTTTAAGAATACAAAGTTATCTCTTGATACAAACGTACCTTCCACTGAGACTATCAGTGAAAATAAAATACCTTTTGGCTTCATTTTAACCAGTTATACCCAGAGGAAATTAACAACTAAAAGAAAAAAGAACAAAAAGACATTATGGGAGTCCCTGTGGATCTATGTCTGAGTACCGGGGTCTGCTTCAGCCTTGCTCCGTGCCATGTCAGTCCAAGGAATGGGGATCTATGACAAATTGTTGGAAAAAATGTCTTTTATTGTAGGCTTAATATATTTAAGTTTCCAGGAAGATTTTTTTTTTATTTTAGATTTTTACTGAGAGTGTAAAGAAAAAGGTCTTTCAGGCTATTCAGCTGCAGACCTGTAACCAAGAGATATCAAAAAAAGCTGATTCATTCAAACATGGTGGTGATGTGGGATGAATGAACAAGAGAATCATCCCACTACAGGAAGATTTGTTTGTTTTTGTAGTAAATATTCACTATTTTTTCCTGATTAAATCCGTCATTCTACCTGATGTCATTTTATATAAAAACACCAGGCTGGAGTTAGCCCTATGTTAAAGAAACTAAACTACAGAGTCAAAGTGAAACAAATCAAATATAAAAAATATTAAAAGGACTTTAGCCACCTCTCTATAGAGGCAAGGTTATCATCAAGGAATAAAACTCCTTGAGAAGTCACTTTTGATTGATTAAGACACTTGCAATTTAATGTGCTAGTGTAGCAAAATTTAAGAGCACAATAGATTGTAAGGAACAGATTGCTGTTCAGTTTGTTGGCAGTTCTGAAAAAGAGAAAAAACATTTAAGAAATGAGCATTTCAAGTGCATTGCAATTTGTTTCAGGTCCATCAGCACTTCTTTTGATCTGACACGAATTTTTTGATTCTGGTTTTTCTCTCGAGTACTTTTAAAAACAAAAAGTGAGGTGCCTGATGTGAAGAAACTTATTTTTTGATTGCTTTTCTTTTTTTATATGGATGATTGAACAGAATGCTTGAACTGTTTAATTTTCTCAATATAAGTGTATAAATGTATTCTTTACTCATTTTCCTCTGTGAAGGTAAAAGGTGAAGTCAAAGTGAAAGTGATATAGTGGTGCTTCACAGCAAGTGTTCATGGAGGATTAATTTATTCTGGGCTGGCTGTGAAAAAAGAAAAGGCAAGAAAAAACCGTGTTCTTGTTAGATTTTTTTATCACTTTTATGAAGGCTGTTAAACAAAGCCATGTTAGAATACATTGAAAAGATCAAAGTGAGAAAGATAGAAAAAGATGACTACTGAAAGAACTCAAGGGTTTTAAGAATGCCAGAAGGAAATCCTCTCACTAGGAAAGGGGTCATTAGTGTTAGGTTTTCAGGTCAGTATTTGGCAACCAGAGAGCTTGGGCTTTTGCTCCTGAAATGATTTGGGACAGCAGTCTTTTACTGGTGAATGGAATGACAAGGATCATATTTGTGTATAATTAAAAAATCAGCTTATTTATACCCGCTTTGGCTTCAGTTCCGCTTAAAAAACCCCTAACAAACCATTAATTTTCTTGGCTTAAACCCCCTTTACTTATGGATGTCTGATTCTCAGCTGAACTGCCCAGGTTAACTGTTCCTGAGCTGTGAGTGCCAGTATGTACTTGTAGCAAAAGTATTTTAGAGCCAGAAGGGTGAGCAAAATGATGTCAGTAACATTCACCAAAGTATCTAATCTTTTGGGAAAAAAAATCTATAGTTTGTAAGACACAAAATGCATTCCTGCATGGGGTTGTGAGAAGGACATGTTGATAACCACTTTATGTGTTTTGCCTGTTTTGCTCATGCCTGTAGCACTTGTGACTTATTAAGAGATGGTGAGTCATCCTGTTCCACATGGCCATTAATTACATCTTCAGAGCGCTGTGCTCTGCTACAAGAGCCAGCTTAAATGTGAGCAGCTGCATGGCTCTTTCACAGAGCCTACCTTAGAAGAAAAATAGTCAGATTTAACCACAGATTAGTGTAAGTTATGTAAAAAAGAAAAAAAAAAAAAGATGTGGAATTTGGTGGAAACTTTGGTGAATCTAAGTGGTCTTAATTTTGTTTGACACATTCATTTGGATAAACTGAAATCTCAGCTGTAGCTTTCCCTACATCTCTCCATGTTGCTCTGGGTATTCAAGACAGAGGAGGAGGAGAAATCTCCCAGAATATCTGTTCAAAAAAAGGAGGAGGAGGAGGAGGAACTGGTGGGTTTGCAATCGTCCTGTCCCAAAAGGGTGCTCATGTTGCCTGCATATGCACATTTATATGTATACACACTCAGTCACACTTTATATATGTATAAATGTACTTCAATTAATTCCATTAAAAAAATAACCAATTTTTATAAGACAATTTTAAACAGGTGAATTGTACTTCTCTGTATTCAGAGTGTCAAGTGGAAAATTATGGAAATCTTCTGATAACTCAGTATTGCCAGTAGTACATAATTTTTACAAAGGATTTGTGATTTCAAATGCTGGGGTTGGCAAGAGGGGGATATTTTGATGGAATTCTTTGGACAATCTTGTGCAACATTTTTAGAAATGGAGGAAAAATTATCATCCTACTGGGTTTCCTCCACTATCCTTTCTTTAAATATACCTGCAGATAGTTAATCATTGTTATGTATTGTTTTAAAACAATATGTAATTCATGTACTGAAGGCTGCATTTTCTCAACCATGTTCTGTGACATTTAATTTAAAAACAATTTCAGTATAATTATTACAGATGTTTAAAGTATATCCCTTGCAAAATTGAGAACAGATACAAGAAAATGAAGTTAAGTGCTGCTATTGCATTTTCCATTTGGTTGAAACTTAGCTGTGTGCATTACTCCCATGGGAGCACAGTAAATGGAGTGGAATTTTAATTTCATTTGTTATGGAAGACAGTCAGTTCCTCAGATACTTCTCAGTCTACAATGTCTTTTGTCTAACCAGTTGGACCTACTTGATTTCTAGAAATAGTGTTTTTCTTTTGTACTGTGCAATGCAAAAATCATACTTGAGGTCAAACACACCACTGCTGAAATAATTTTTTTTCTTAAAATCCATTGTCAGTATGAATCCTCTTTCTCCCATAGGGTTTAAAACATTTGTGAAAACATTTGTGCCCTGAAAGTTGAGGAATTTCCCTACTTGGCTTTTGCCATGACAGCCTCAATTCCAAAAACAGCTCTGTATTAGCAAGATAGCCTTTGTCCTTTTTGGTCAGGTTTTAAGTTTAAATTGTAAAGTTAAATGAGCATCTTGTTGCATTGGGAAGAAATGCTGGCAGTTACAGAATTTATTACCTTCATTCTTCTAAGCGGCACATGGCCTCTATAAAATGCATTCACACTCCAACTATCTTTGTGTACTCTAATAGCTCAGATGAAGAGACATTGTATAGATTCTGTACCATTGCAGGAACAAAGCCCTTTCCAGAGACAATATTATCATTCTGTACTAATGGAAAAGTTCTCAAAATTCAATGGGAAAACTTTATTAAAGGTTATTTTGTGAGCACTCTTTTAGCTGAGCAGAGGATTTTATCTCTTCCGTGGAAGGGCTCCAAAGGTTTTTAAAAAGGAATTAATTCCACGTAAAATTCTTAACCCTTGGTTAATGCTTTTATCCCAGTGGAACTTCATTGTCTTCAGTGGAGTTATTTGTATTTATGTTGTGGTAGGGATAACTTCCTTAGAAACCTTTCATTTCTGTGCAATGTGATTTAGTTATCTCCTTGTGAAAACTGTAGGGCTTTTCCCTAAGGTGTGGAGAAAAGGAGAAGGAGAGGACATTAGTAACTGTTTCACACTTGCAGTATTAAGATATGATGCTCTGGAGAATATGAAAGAAACATCTTCTGCATGTCTTCTCTGCCTCAGAAAAGAATAACTTCCTCTGCCTGGCTGGCTGTGATCTGTCAGGTACCGGCCTGGTTCAGCAATTAAAAGAAAGGATTGATGGGCCTGGATAGGTAGATAGATAGACAGACAGACTGCCATGATGGCATTTTGACTGTCCTGAAATATAGACATTTTATTTCCATTGTGTAGAGATTCTCTGCTTGCAAAATGAAAATATTTTGGCTGACGCCTCTTTGGTGTTCTGGCATGTCAGTGGTGTTAGTTTTTCACATGAGAGAGAAAAGATTGTGATAACAGGAAATGGATGCAGCTTGATAGAATCCCACACTGTCCCTCTGAAAGACAGTGCAGGAGAGTTTGTTGTCTCGCAATGTGCTTTTTTGCCTCAGGTTTGTTTCTGATAAGTCACTGACCTCTCCCATCATTTTCCTTGTGAAAAATAGTTTAAAGAGCTGAAATCAGTGGGAGCAAAGGGAGGAAATGGGCTGGAAGGCTGGTTGCATCTCACTGGCTCCTGTGTAGGACTCCTGAATTGAAAATTTGCAAACTATGTGCTTTTAAATCAACTCTCCCTTTCTTCATTTGCTCTCTTCCCTATGCCTTAACCTCACTGGAGCTACTGCAAGCTGGGCAAAGTAACAAATCTTACAGCATAGAGTGGTGTCATTCTGGGTTGTGATGAAGGGAAGACGATGATTCTGTGCACTCCCTTAGAATACTGGAAGCTACCTGCTGTCTCCATTTCCCTCCATCTCTCCTGCTATTCTTACATATGAGAAAGGATCCTTCATGGGCACTGCTCTGTGTTCTGCTGACCATTAGCAGCTAAGGTAAGCTGTGGGGATGAGGGAGGGAAAGGGGTGAGCTTAAAAGGACATTTGTTCTGGGACGTGCCATCCACAGATGAAGAAGATAAAGGGAGGACAAATGGCAGAATTGTTGTGGCCCAGATGTGATACCTGTTGTTGAGGATGGGAAATACGCTTCTGTTGGGAATCAATAAGTTAACATGCTTCTCACTGAGAAACAGCACTTGTGATGGAGGCAATGGAGTAGGGGAACATCACTTAATAGGGATGCCTTGGGCAAGATGCCCTTTAAAGAGGAACTTCTGAAACCTAAACCTGGGCTCCTGTTACTGTAAACATCTTCCAGTGCTTTATTGCAAGAACAAATGACAGCATGATAACATGAGACAAATACAAATCTTTGTGAAATAATTTTAAAATGTTTTGTTCTAATGTGGGCACTGAGAAAAAAATAGCAAAAAAAGTAAGGTATTAAGAAACAGTGGCCTCATAGGAAAGTTTAAGAGAATGGGGTTTGTTACTTAACAGCTCCTCAGTTATTTCTAGCTATTTATATAGACTACATAAGAAGATGCAGTGCTCAGTCTTTTTTACTGCTTATGAGAGGGAGAAATTAACTGATGTTTATACAGTGGAAACTAATATTCTTCCATTTAGTTCTGATAGCAGGAAAGAAAATTTTCTACCTGTTAGCCCGATGAAACTTGGGCTACATGGGGAGTGTTTGGTGGATGCCAAGAAAAAATTAAGGATCAGATCAGACAAATATTTTCTGTGTGCTGAATGCTCCCTCAGAGCAGGTGGTGGCTTGGGTTATGTTTGAAAGCTTTTCCATTTCACTGAGTCTTTTTTTGCCATCGTCTTTGTTAGCTTGGAGTGGCTAAATCAAACTTACTTGACAGCTGTGGCTTTTACCTTCCATAATGATTTGGCTGAAGGGAGAAAGGGCTGTGTAGAAAGTCTTATAGACAAGACACATGAAATTAATTCAAACCACAAAACCTGAATAATCAAGCAGAGTCTCAAGATCAAACTTCTCCATCTGAACTGCTGTTTTGTTTGGGATACACTACTGCCAGATAAAACATAATTAGCGACATTTTCCTCACAAAGTTAAGTAAAAACACAGGGACTGTGTAACATTTTTTTTTGCTTTCCAACAAAATTTAGATGAAATTTGGATTAGTCTTCATTTCCAGTCTTTCTCTGTATCCAGCTAATTGGGATATCTGACTTGTTTGCCAGATGGTGAAAAAGAGGCGGATTGTGTGCTTAAACTCATCTGTTGGGAAAAAAAAAAGGTAGAAAGAAAAAGGACATTATCTGGTCTCTCAAGAAGATAAAGTAATATAAAAAGATGCCACTTGCCTATTAGTTTTGAAAGGTGAGTGCCTCACACCTTCCTGGCAGCTAAAGTTTGATAATGAGTTGTATCTAAGGTGCCTTTGGCAAAGCTTGCTCAGAAGGATTATCCCCATGTATCAGATGGTCTGCACATCCAGTATTGTGCAGATCCTGGGGCATGAAGTCAGACAGCTGGGAATGCCTGTCAGTGTGTGCATTGCCCACAGTAGAAGGGGTGGGAGAAGCGTTACAGGCAGGTATAGTGAAAAAAAGGACATCATAGTAAGTCTGTGCAGAGGCTTCAGGTAACTCAGTGGAGTTTGGATAAAAAGCTGAAGGAGGAAAATTGCCAGTTCTCTGAAGGGAAAACAACATTTTGAAGAGGCTGCTGGGATATGGTCTGACATGAGTAAATTGCAAGCTGAGATAAATATGCCTGGAACTATCAAAAAGAGTGCTGTACAACATGCACAAGGTATGATTAGACATCCATTACAATTCATGACAATCCTGCTGGTGTAAGTACTGGAGCAGCAAGAAGGGCATGCTGCTTTTGCAGTCAGTCTTGTTATGGGGAGCAAAACCTAAGTGAATGCTTGGTTAGTAATTTTAGCCTCTGTCTATGTTAAAAAATACAAGGGTTTCCTGCAGTGTTGGCAATCAGGCAATACTTATTCAGGAAAACACAAGTGGCTTTTGTCCACAGTGTTGAAAACAGCAAGAGAATATAGTTCATACCTTGATTCAAAATGCCCTGACAAAACCAGATTAAACAGATGAACTTTTAGAGCAGCACATAAAGCTTGTACTGTTTACATAAAATATGGCAATTTATTATATAGAGCATCATTTAGGTGTAAGTATCTGGAAAATTATTTGGATTAAAGTAATGACTTCCACAGCTTTGTAATCAAAGGCAAATGGACTCATATAAACAAGGTGCAGAAAAGTCTTTTACTGTTTCATTATCTGCCTAAAAGATCATGGCCCACTCTTCACCACAGTATGGGTTAGGGTGGTAGGAAAATCTTGGGAATTGTTGCTGCAAAAGTAAGTGCTGGAAAAAGATTAATGGAGTAGAAAAGGCATCAACTGTCATCTTAAGGGAAGCTGAACCATTTTTCAGCCTGAAATACATTTCTGCCCAGACGTGATGCCAACTAGACTCAGTGAATCATGGCCAACTGTAGTGTTTTAAACTATCAGTCCCTTGGATTCATTTCAGTACAAAAAGACCCAAATCTCACAGCACAGCAAAGCTGGGAGCAGGTCTTGCAAGCCCCTGGCAGGGGAGCCAGAAGATAATTTAATTCCATTTCTCTACAAAAGTGTCCCTTGTTTACTGCCTCTTTTAAGTACCCAAATCTGTGCTTCAAGCAGGAGCTTCAGTTGCTATGTGCAGTCATATTAAATAATTTTCTTTGCTGGGAGCAGCAGCAGCTCTGCTAATGGACAGCAGGACAAATCCAAAGTGAGGATTAAAGATGGCAGACTTGGAATCATATGACTTCAGGAGAATGGAGCCAGATTAAAGGTGGGCCGCAGATTGCCGAATTGTTACTGAAAGCATTAATTAAAGTTCAAATGTTTGTCAAATAAATCACTGTCTGGAAAATCCTCTTGTTGTGTATTGTTGCTTGGAGAGAATTAAAGGAATCTGAAACAATCTAGACCCAGTGTCCTACATAGGTAATAAATCTGCTGCTGCCAGACAAGGGGAAGGTTTGTCAGATTCCCTCTGGTGCAGGAACAAGATGCTTCAGTCTCTAGACAGAAGGACTCAATTTTTATGCTAACAGCTTGGGGATGTTTATTTTTTTATTTCATGTGGTAGTTAAATCTGAAGAAAAATGAAGATAATTTGTGTGGGAAGAAGATAGTAAATAATTTTTCTCTTAATTTATGGAAAAACAGATTATCTTATTTTTTCCAATCTGATGCCTATAAATCTCAGGCTATGTACTGCTTTTGTGGCAGTCTCTTATCTCTTGCTTGACCCTTTGTTGCCTAGAACAAACATTAAGTATTTAAACTTCTTTTGCACTAGAAGAATGGTATCTTGGCAGCAGTGGATAAAAAAACCACCTGATTTCCAAAGGCTTAAAGGATTCTCAGGGTTTTGGGATCACTCCAGTATTTGTACAGTTAACCTTCAGTGATGTGGCATCACTTCATTTTATGCAGGTGCAGATGAGATGTATGTAATGTATATCTCAGGAGCTGATAAAAGGAGCTATCGACTCTGGCAGAACTACTTTTATGTTATCCAAGGGGCTGAGTGCATTGCCATGTTTATCCCATGTTTTAAATGTCTAATGTTTCACCAGTCTCCTTCAGTCTAGTTCCTGGAGCTGAAACTGGAACAGCAGGGTAAGTGAAATCCAAATATAGTCTCTTTTTGACCTTTCCAGTACATTTACATGACGTACTGGAAAAGCAATGAGTCCTGACAGAGTTCTCTTGCTTTGTCATATGGCTGTCCTTAGTCATGTTAACAGTCAGGCACTGTAGGTGCTACTGTAACCTGTCTTAACACTCTAATCCTGAAATAAGGTTTGCCATATGTTGCCTTTCCTTTAAATAGCAGCCATTCATAAATGTAAGGCGTATTTTTCTCAGCTCACAAAATCCAGTGCTGGCTGAGATGATATTCATAACTATGGCCCTTCTGAGAAATGTTGTCTTTATTTTAAGCAAAATTTTGCAACATGAGCACATTGCCATTTACATCCTATTACAGGATACTGACTTTTTCTTCAGTGTCCTGTTCTCTGTTTAGTATAATTTTATGCTTTGGAGAGTTGAGCTCTAAGGAATCTCATGTGGTAGTTTCACCATCAAGCTGTGAGAACAAATTTTCTACTTTGCAAGATGGGGTCCTGCTTCCTCCTCTGTAAAATGATGTTAAGAATGAAGTGCTGGCTTTGTGGGCAAGCCCCTTGGTGTTCTCTAGGGGAGGGGATAAATTCTCTGGCAAGCACGACTTCTCAGGGCCTCCATGCAATGGTTTTAACTGTGGCTGTCTGGTTTTGTTGGTGATTGTTTTGTTGCAAGGGCTATGAGATTCAAGTTAGAAATAAAAAAAAAGATCAAGTTTGTTCTGTTATAATTGTAGCCAGGTAATAAGGCTACTACCAGTGCAAATGCCTGTACTTCAGTCTTTAATAGCCCAGGGAGTCCTGAAACTCTTGGTTAGCCCCCTGTGCAGAGGAGGCAATGCACAGGTCTGGGACTCTAAAATGGTTTGAAACTTACTCATTTTCTGAAATACTGGATGTCTTCACAGCTAATTATTTGACTTACACTTAGAGTAATATTTGACCAAATATTTGGGGCTTTCCAAGTGGACATTTCAGACTTCTCTGAAGATTTTCCCTAGGTAGCTATTCCTGTGTTTTGGTCAGTTTCTTTGCTTAAACACAATTATTAACATTCTGAGTGAAGAATCTGGGTGTCCCAGTGACACCCAGGTGGTTCCTGCTGCAAAACAGACCACACTGTCCATTTATATGATTCTTGCAAATTGGTAGAAGCTGTTTCTACAGATGCAGAAGTGGTCATGAAGTACAGTATTTTTCAGATGGGTAAGATGGCTAGGGGGTGTTTTCTATGAAATTTGAGACAATAGCAATGGATCATTCATGCACTGGAGGGGTTATCTAGGCCACAGAGCAGCTGGATAGAAGGAATCTGCAGAACCACAGTCTGGGAGTCTCACCTGACCCAGGTGGAAATGTTACTTGCAACAGACTCCAACCACTGGGATTCTTATTGCTTTGGGTTATCCTATTCCAGTAGTAAACCATTTCTTATCCCCTAACAAAAGTCTATGGGAATATGAGTAATAGTTTATTGTTTTCTGTGTGCTTAAATTTCTGAAATTTGGATCAAATCCGCAGTTGACAAATTTGGGATTGTTTTTTCATCCTCTGTTCTTAAAGAGCATTTTCACCTGTTTTTCATCAGCTTCAAAGCAGCACTGAATAGTTTTAAGCTTCAGGTGGTGCATAATTTAAGAAATAACATTGTAGAAATAGAGAAGAGAAGATATTATAAGAAAGAAGATATAATAGTCACCATTTGTTTATAGAAATGCTTAAGTATTCAGATATACAGATGGCTTCATAAAAAGCATGAAAAATATGAATCCATAAGCATGATTATTGTGCTCACTGTTGCAGGGATAAACATGACTGCCTAGAGAGGCAAAGAAGAATTTTTGTACCTACAATGAATTTTGTGTCTAGACTCTAACGTATATATTTCATGGTTTTTGTGAAGGAACTTTCTAATTTAATTTATTGCAATATTAGTTTTTAAAATTGCTAAATACATCTCTGTCCACTTTTAAGATCTTCTATATCTTCCTTATATTCTCAGAGTTTAGCAAAGCTCTGCATCATTTAACTAAAGCCCTACCATTCAAGCCAATGTAGTGTATGTTCTTATTTTGATTTGAACATAGTTTCCATTTGTTACATTTTAAAATTATAGATACTAAACATTAATTTTTTATAATGGCTCTAATCATTACAGAATTGCCATTACAACGGAGCTTGACAAAGTTTTTTAAAGCAGAAAAATGCAAAGTTAGTCACCTGGGTTTTAGATGGAGAAATACCGGAGAATACAATTTCATATTGCTATTCTCCTCGTTTGATTTGCTGTTCTTGCAGCAAAAAAAAGGACCTTTGTGTTTTTGCCTTTTGTTGACCTTAGGTGAATTCACAAGGACAGGTAGAGAGACTCAGAAAAGGTTTTTGCTTTAATTTTCAAAGCTCCTCAAATGTTACAGTGTCTTCAGCTAGAGCAGTCAAGGACTTTATGTAGGGGCAGGAGGTAAGGGCAGGACTGGGCTGGGAACTGTAAATCCTGTTTCTGTGTATTTTCTTATTGTTGTTATATTCAGTTGTTGAGACACTTTCAGTAATGTTCTGATAATAACACTCGTCTCCAAACTGTGCACTTATCTTTTTTCTGTTAACCAAAGTCCTTGTAATAAAGGCATTTGAAATAAATTACAAAGAGGTTAAGGTATTTTTAGAATGTTTTCCTATGTGAATTGTTTGTAGACAGACTCCCAGCATTCCTGCACAGCAATCGTAAAGCAGATGTGCACTAGAATTGATAGGTACAGACTAGAATTTTTAATCTTTTTATTTAGTGTTGGTTTTTTTAACCATATCAAATCTCTGCTTATGATTTAAAATTAATCTCTATTTGCGTAATTATATATGTATATGATGAGTTTTTCTCCATAATGGGAATATCCAACTTTTGAAAGAGTACAAACTAATAATCTAAACCAAAATGTCTCCACAGTGGTTTAATATAAGAAATGGACTAGTTTCATTCCTGAATTTGTTGGTTGGGCATGTTGTTATAAAAAGAACATGCATTTTTCAACTTTTAACGGGAAAATATTCATATCAATAAAATATTTTTACACGTTCTGTGGCTGCTTCTGTGTTGGTAACTACCTGAAACAAGAACTCTTTTCTTATCTGCAAAAGATAGCATCTTACCAATGAAGCCCAAAACAAATCAACATCTTTTTTTGGAATATTTTCATCATGAGGCTGGGATCAAAAACCTACTGCAAGTGCTGCCTTTGTCATTGGAAGTGGTTTCCTTCCTCTGGCCAGTCCTGCTGAAAAATTTACTGGTAGTTTAAGCTACACTATTTAATGCTCAGACATTGACTCAGGGTGAGCCAAAAATGATCAAATCTGTCGAGCTGATGTCTCATGGAGTGTATTAGTTGCAAGTTTTCAAACAAAG
>VRYO01001463.1:92541556-92567923 GCA_009812075.1 Sialia sialis | reverse complement strand
CCTGGAAGTGCGGCTTATATTCAGGTGCGACTTATAATTGTGAAATTACTGTAATTCTTTAGGGGTTCTTGTTCTGTAGTGTAACTTATTAACATGCAGTGAAATTTTCTAATTCTGTATAAAACACAAGGACAAGGGAAAGAAATATCATAGTTCTCCGTGTAGTTTTACCTCTTCTAAAATATTTTTATTCCTGTACTGTGGAGTCTCAAATCTCTTCTTTTTTAGTCATCTGCAGAGAGCTTATAAATATGAGGGGAAAGTAATTTAGAAGAGGAAAACAGTAGTACTGCTCAGACAAAATTATCTGTTTTCAATAGAAATTAAGACTGAGTGCTTTTGAAAGAGTCTATACACTGGACCAGCATATGATAAAAACTCACTGGTGTGTTCTACCAGTCTCACTTTAGCTCCAGTTCCAGATTTATTTCTATTTGTTAAATGCTCTACTCTCTCTGCTCTGATATCTGATATCTTGAGAAGGAAAGCATCCCCAACCCAATAATACTGTTTGGAGTAGTCCGTTAGGACTTCAGGTCCAAGATTTTGAAATCTTTCAGTTGAATTGGTTTTTTCTTGGTTGGTTATTAATGAGTATTTTGAAATAAGGATTAAAGATTGAAGCATTCTTAAATATAAGGGTCTGTGGTGGACTCACTGTTTCCTCAGTGGTACTGTCATAGATGTGAGGTGGTTTTTAAGTCTTCAGTTTGACTAAATGATTATCTTGCAGTGTATTGATTTATTGCTTGCAGCCCCGGGCAAAGCATTCCCCCAGACTTGGTCTTCATTCTATTATGCTAGCTCTATTTACTTATTTATTTTTAAACCATTAGTGTTTGCAAAGTGCTTGGAAGGATGAAGTGCTATGAACTGGAAGTGAGAGGCAAGCAAGGGCACTTTTGATACTGTGCACATGCTCTGCTTCATGTGGCAGGAGTGCTTACTTGTGTGGTATGACTTAGTGGTGTCAGAATTGCTCTGAGTCTCGTGCTGATTTGCCTTTGCATGTTTCTGCATAGTTCAGCAAAAGCATCCTAGGAGTCCACACATTTTTTACTTCATCAGTTAGAAAGACTGTAAAATGCTATTTCTGCTGGCTGTGTCCGTGTCCAAAATGTGAGATTTCCACTGCTGGCAATTCCCACAGAGAGGCTGTCCCATGGGAGTGTCTTTTTCAAGTTACTTGATGTGACAGTTACATTTTCTTCATTACTTTTTATAAAGGATTTTGGTAAATAACAATTATAAACTCATTAGTCTTGTTATTCTAAATGGAGCAGATAAGTGCATATTTCTTCAGACATGCATGTAGCAAATGACTGATAGATGGAGTTTAGGAGAGGTTTTGGTTGAGAAATTTCATAGTAATTAGTCTACTCAAGAAAATAATTTACTCAGTCATATTGACGGAAAATTGGAAGCTTCCATTCTATTAATCTATTATGTAATACACTTAGACATGTTGATTGTGATATTTTGCTTCAAGTGTTTTCTCTAAGCATCTATGATTAAATTGTGCAGTAATGGGCTTAATGACAGCCATTGAAAGAGATGACCTTTTACAGGCCAGTAAACAGAATGTTTTAACAATCTGGGTCTCTCCACTCTTGCAAAATTAGCAGAAACCGGCTCATGCAACATGTATGAGTAAAGGGATGTGCAAAAAAATAGGGGGCAAAAAGTCTCTCGTGAAATATGAATCTCTCTTTTCTTGAGTTGTGCTGGGTTTTAATGTCTTTGGATAGGCACAAAGGACAGTCTTCTCATGTTTTGATAATTCTTCATCCTTTTAAAACATACCACAGTATAACCTCTGGGAAGTGTAAAGTCATGCCTAATCAAAGAATAAACAGGAGTGATAAAGGATTTTGCAAAATATCTATCCAGTGGGGAGCCAACTGTTGACAAGGATGGAAAATATTTTCTGAGGGGAAAATAGGAGAAAGACTATTTAAACAAACAGGCATAGGGAGTGGTCAGCAGTAGATTTAACCACATTTCTTTCCATTATCTCTCATGTATACACTTTCCTTTACCCCATATTATAAGCATGTCCCTGTAGGTCCTGTATGTAGGTATATTGACCTTGCTTTTAAGGCTGAGCCTTTTGGTAGATGATTTGGTTGGTATAAAATTGAAGTATTTATATAGGCTTTGCATGAATGGAAAATTTAGACTTCAGTAATAAAAAAATTCTTGAATTTACATGCAGGCCTGCCATTTAATTTAATGGGATTATTGGAAAGGGTTTATACTTGGAATGAAGTATATGAAGCAGAAACCAAAATGCATTTTTACACTGAGGCAAGTACAGTAATTTCACGAATATAAGCCGCACCTTTTTCATTGAAGAATCCAGCCTACCCCAGTGGTGTGGCTTATATTCAGGTGTGGCTTATCTATGGACAAATCCCAGTGAAATGCCAACCCGGAAGTGAGAGCCAGCCAAGATGAGAGCTGCCACAGAGCAGCGGCCAGGCAGGTGGGGAGCGGGCTTTGCCGAGCGGGGCGGGCTTGCCGGCGGCAGAGATGCCAAGGAGCCAGGTGAGCTGGCAGTGGGGTTGCCAGGGAGTGGGACGAGCTGGCCAGCAGCGGGGTTGCCGCCGCTGCCAGGAGGGACGAGCCGGGAGGGCTGGCGGCGGGGTTGCCGCTGCTGCCAGGAGGGGGAGCAGTGCCAGTCGGGGCCGCTGCACTTCCGCTTGGTGCGAGGCTGTTCCGTCCCACTGTGCCGTCCGGCTCTGCCACTGCCCGGGGTCATCCCACTGTGCCACTGGTCGGGGTTGCCGCGCAGTGCCGCCGCCTGGGGCCATCCCGCTGTGCCGCTGGTCGGGGCCGCCGCAGCATGCCGCCGGGAGCGTGGGACTGCCGGGAACGGGGGCTGCAAGTGGGCGGGCCGGCCCCTGTGCCACCGGGAGCCATTGGGAGCAGGGGGACTGCCGGGATAGGGGGCTGCAAGAGGGCGGGCTGTCTCCTGCTGCTGGGAAGCCAGGCTGTGTGGGGCTGGGCCGGAGTGCCCCGCCCCCTCTGCCACGCGGAGTTTAAAAAAAAAAAAAAAAAGCGCGGCTTATATTCGGGTGCAGCTTATAATCGTGAAATTACTGTAGTTTTCTATCTTTGCCTTCTGTCATGGGTACATGTGGAGGTAAATGTCTTTCCTATGGTTCAGTGGAGCATTTGGACTTCAGTGTGATATAAAAGGTGGAGTCTCGGCATGGCCTGGAAATCTAGCTGGCAGTCTAACAGAAACCCAGCCAGCTCCCCAGTCTGACTCCAATCCACTCACACTGGAGAATTGTGTGGATGATCCAGTAGCCTTTTGCTTGCTTTGGTGAGGCTGTTCATTAGTGTAGGACAGGGGCTGCAGTGGGCAGTTATATACTCAGTCTGTAAAGAGGCTGAAAACTTGAATATGTGACAAGACTTTGGGGGAAAATGGATATAAATAATTTATTGTAACCAAAATAAACCCCCCACCAGTTTTATTCCTGATGGATTGCTGTGTCCCAAAGGAGGGAGAAACGGAAGGGTCATCTGTACCATGGGAGACAACCAGGGGCAGGATGTTGGGTCCTGGACATTGGGGAGCACTAGTCTCTGAGTGTGCCATGGAAAGTGTTCCGAATTCCCTCCTTGGAGGCAGGGGGCAGAGGGCAGGGAGAGAGAGATATACCTGTCTCTGGAAGCAGATGTTTAAGTTTAAAACCCTGTCTTGATTGACAAAGCTCAGTCCATGCCAAGCTTGGAATTTCTGGTGGAGGAGATTCACGGAACAAGAAGGCAGCAAAAACTCAAGCTGCAGACACAAACTGGATGTGCTGTACAAGCATGTACTGCTAAAGGCACAGCCAAAACAAAGGCCCACAAACATGCCAAATTTTCCTTAACACCTGGATGTATTCATCTTGCCCATGTATCTTTTTAAGTGGTGGTGTTATGCAAAATTACTTTACCCTAAGATTAAGAAACAACCACATTTTTTTTCTAAAATTTGAATACTGCTGACTGTCTCTGCAAGTGTATGTACTTGCTTAAAAGGATTGGTTTTGCCCATTCCAGAAAGAGCAACACTGGCTATGCAACTACATGTTTATACTCACAGTTTCTTGACATGGAATAGATATTTTCAAGCTTTTAAAAGAGTGATGGAAAGGTCTCCAAAGCCTTAATGGACTGCGAAAACCTAAATAACTCAAACTGTAACTCCTTGAGTCAGTTATTGAATAATGTTAAATATTCCTAAGGAAAAAAAGCCCAACAGCCTTCTATAACATGTGAGCAGACTGCATTCTTTCAGGCTGAGAAACTTCTAATTTTTGGGTGCTGGGAAAATAATTCTAAAGGATAGAAAAGGAAGTATTTTTCATTAAAAAGTGGAGATTTTTTTTCTTTCTAATTACATTAAAAAAACTTTTAGTAAATTTTCGGTCAGTTTTTAGTCAGCTCTGCTTAGATCATTTTAGAGAAATAAATTCAGGGTTTTTCAACTGCTTAATCTACAGAAAGTCTGTTTGCCTGTAAACAAACTGGATTCAGCAAGGAAAAATGAATGTTCTTAGTAGTATCCTTAGAGTCTTCATATCTTTGATTTGAGGTAATCATGTCTGGCAAGGAAAGTCAGAGTGCTAGCAAGTCTTAAAACAGCATCTCCTGAACCCCCTTTGCTGCTCCTCTGCTCTGGGGAGATAAACTGGGTGGGTCTTGCTCTCTGGACCCTCACAACTCCCAGTCTCTGGAATGCTTTTTGGGAGTGCCGCTGGATGGCAGCATTTTTCCATGAAACTCTGCAAAGGCAGGCAGGGAGAGGATCATTAAGGGGGAAAAATGATTAAAGGAAAAAAAATTAAAGTGAGCCGGGAAGGAAGAAGAAGCTACGTTGAAGGTTGCTACTCTGAAGAGCAGCATACATCTCTGCTTCAGTGTAACTTATGCAAATCTCCAGTATTTTTCTCTCTTCCTTTAATTCCCTGGCAGATAGGAAACATAAATTGAAATGAGGAGTTCAAAGGAAGGATGGACTGTTTTTTTCCTCCTTTGGTACTTTTCTACTTATGAAGCTGTCTCCTGTCTTTGAGATGAGCAGTGTTTGTGAGTTTTCTCCATTCTCTTTCTTTACTCTTAGATCCAATACTTTTTTTGGCTCTTTATGTTTGTGCTTCAGAGAGCAAATGCACGTGCTTTTCTTGTGGCTTGCCCAGGCACCTATGTACATAACCTCCAAGCAAGCAACTGAGTTCATTTCCATCAGCTCTTGGGCTTACCTTGTGATGTGACCTTCTCTCCCACTCTTGGCACATAGGCATGATGGTCCTCTTCCTTCTTTCTCTGTGCTTTGGAAACAAATATCTTCAATATGTTCTGCTTCCAGCAGCCCCTTGGATATATTGCAAGCTGTTACTAAAGATGACCCAACCCCCTGACTTTGGGTCTGTGGCAGCAGCTCCCTTGTGGCTGATTCCTGCTTCACCTTCCAAAGCTGACCCAGCTTCTACCCAGCTGTGCTTAGCCTTTCTGTAAGCGCCCCATCAGGTCATGAGTTGGAAGGCAACATAAATCTAGGACAGAGCTCAAGCTAGTAAGCTTAACAATGGATCAGGGAAATAGCTTGTCATAAACTCTGTGGCATTGTATTACACTGAAGATTTATGGAGAGAGATATATGTAACCTACTGTTGTAAATGTATGTTCTATGTATATATATACATATAGATATACACCCACATCTATCTATCTATCTATCTATCCATCTTTCTATCATCTATCCGTATAACTCAAAACCAATGGATCACATTCGCTGACCCAGACAATGGGAAAATATGTAGCCTCATGAGGAGTTAACAAAGTTTCATGCTGTAGAGGTTATCTCCCTATATGTATGTATATAAATGTATTTGCTGCTTTTTTTTTTTTTTTTTTTTTTTTACTTCTCTCTATCTTGTAGTTAGGAAGATGACATTTTTACTAGGCCAGAGGGGAAAAAAGGCAACAGTTGGATCAATTCTGCTGGCCATGACATGAAGTGGAAATGGCTGTGCCTAATAATGGGTAAGTATTTCAGCATATATGATCTTTTCTAGCTTAAACCCAAGCTAACTTGCTCACAGATGCTCGGGCAGAATTCACTTGCTTCTCTTTGGAGAGCTAGAGCTCATGGTCAGTATTCCAGGAAAGGCTCTTACAGTGCTTTAAGGCTTGTTGTTTTGCTTTTGCCTTAGCTCCCCCATTCCTCACCATGGCCTATACTTGAAAAAGATTTGATGCTAGACAATGTGGTTTCATTTGGAAAAGGTTAATGGTTTAGAGGAATGCCACTGTTTACTTCTTCAAGAGACATTGGAAGGTCAGAGAGGGGAAATAAATTGTCCTTCCATGCAAAAATTTTCATTTGATTTTTATTAATTTTACCGTGTTCCTCTAAGGTAGTTTGGCATAGCCAATCTCTGATACTGCAAGTGTACACTGCTGACTGGTGTCTGCCAAATGCTCAATCTTTCACCATCCCAGAAAAGCTCTGTTTCTTCATCATGGATACCCACGCTAATTTTAAACAAATCAGTACATATTACTGGTTTCTAGGTTATGCTACTTTGTGTCTTGTGGGGGGACCACTGCTAGCATTATTGCTGCGCATTTAAGACTGTCAGCTTAGATTCTCGAGCTCCTTTTGTTTTCTCCTTCTCATCCTCTGGCATGTATTTGGTCTCATTTCTTTTCTGCTTTCCTTGACCTTCCCTCCAAAGATATTCATGTTGAGCTGGACAGATGTGATCCTGCTCTGACCTTATCTGGGCAGCTCCAGAATCACAAACAGCAGAGAGAGATTGTGCTGCAAATACCCTTGACACAGTGCCTCTTACTTGATCCTTAGCATGAAAGAAGGAATGGGTAACAAGAGTATGGGTACCAGCTCTAAAATGAAGAGCACTGCAATGCATTGCAGGTCTTTTAAAAGTAAAGAACAGACTGGGGATTCAATTTTTTAAAATTATTTTTGATAGACATGTCCCTTGAGAATAGGGAAGCCTTTGAATGATCTGCTGTGCTGCCTGATAACAATACCGAGATCTGGATAACACTGTTGGTGGCTCTCAGCTCCTAAAGCAGTGCTGGCCAAACAAATACCATGGATGAGGCTGGTCCTGTGCCACAGTATGCACTGACTATTGCATGGCTTGACTTGCTCTCTGAGACACCAACCAGCTGATTTCTGAGGGAAGCAAAGAGAAGCTGACAAATCTGGGGCATTAAGACAGCTTAATGGGTCCTTGGCTGTTACACCTTTAGAGCAGGGTGGGCTGCTTGAGGCAAAATTAACGATGTTTTGGTTGGGCCATTTATAGAAGTGTGGTTTGGGGTGAAAATGAAACACCAAATCAGTAAAAATGTAAAGCTGTAGAGTTAAAAACCTCTTGTCTGTATAGTACAAACCTGGTGTGTGAGGTGAAAATAAAAAGTACTGATATGTCCTTGTCTTAAAGGTTGCTGTTGATGTTTAGTGATCAAAATTATAAACCAGTATACTGGACATTTTAAGAGAAAAAGAAATTATGCTCCGTGTAGATGAATAGAGCATTATTTCTATCAGCCACAATGCCTTATAAAACAGGTAAATTTGGTCACAGTTGTTTAAAGAGGGCTGCCCCTTTCCTCATCATCCACCTGTTATGTTGGGGAAGTGCATGTGGCTGCCTCGCTTGCAGGGCTGCTCAGGAAAACTCTAAGTGCTAAAGCAAGTGACTTCCAAAAGACTGTAGGCTTTAATTATAGCAGCACAGCTTCAGGTCTCAGAGAGCTGTCCCTGAGAGGATGATCTGTACATGTAGTCAATACTGTCTAGACACTGTACATTAAGTACAAGTGTGATTTGTTTAATATTTTTGAAACAGACTCCTCTGCTGTTAGTGATCTGCTTTCCACACTACAGTTAAAACAGGGTTAGTGGCACGTACTCTGTTCACCTGAATTCTGCTCCTTGCTGGACTGGATGATAATCATCCAGCTTGGTGCCATATTCCTAGCCTGAAGGTGCACAACATTTTGGAGCAGGGCAAAACTCTGCCTGTGCCCCTTGTGAGTGGGAGGCACCGAGAAGTCTCAGAGCTGACCAATGTGATGCCTTGTCAAGTTTAGGTTTATGGCACTGGATACTGTGTGATTTGGACCCTGGTTTATCAGCCAGGAAATCATTCATGGGATAATGTACCCTGGTATGAAGCAGTGTGGGGTAATTCTCTTGTTTTTTCCAGATTAATTATCTGTCAAGGTGAGTGTGTGTGCTAGTATTTCAGGTCTTTTAAAAGTAAAGACCAGACTGGTAAAGCACTTGTATTTGCTTTACTTTTTGTTTTCTCTATGTTTTGTTTTTTATCTCAGTTTGTGCAAGATAGAATCAGAAGAGACAAGTATTCTTAAATGGTAGAAAAATATAAACAGAAAAGAAATCCAATAAAACCATAATTATACTTCCTATATGTCCTATTTTTTACATATAAATATATAATTGCCTAAGCATATACACCTTCTAAAGGTTTTCAGGGGTAGAAATCCTATTTACTGATTTTTTACATATCTCCACTCCTGTGTTATTAGACAGGTATGCTAGCAAACATCCTAACAAGCAAACATTGCAATTAGGAGTCACAAAGCTATTAGCAGATTAGAGAACAGAAGTACAAAGTCTGAACAGGAAGACAGTGTCATAGAATTTACAACTTGCTTCCCCTTATCCTTGCTTCATTATTTTAAATTACAAACAAAACAAAAAATCCAAAGCACAACAAAATAAATTTAAAAAAACCCAAACAAAAATATCCTGATGATTCTGATGAGGCCTGATTCATGATGTTGACTAAGCAAAGCAAGCTACACTGGAGCAAGGAGGAGCTTTTCTCATAGCATCCAAGTTCCTGAAGCCCAGGCATCCTTGTCTGCCAAGGACACTACACTCCCCTTGCAGCCACCTTGAGCCCAACTGCAGAGCCCGGCAGCTCTCAGAGCCCTTCAAGTGTGCAGCAGAGGTGATGTCGCAAAAACAATGCCTTGTTCTCCTGCTCTTAGTGCTAGATGGTGTTCTTTGCATCTAACACGTTTTTTGAGCCTTTTCAAAAGCATAAACTCAGTCACAAAAGTACAGAAGTGACAGCTGACCTCTGTGGTTTTATGCAAAGGCAGAGGTGTCTCCTCTAGCCCCTTTACAGGCTGACTGTAATCTGTGCCAGAGAGTAAATCAATAAATGCACTGATGTTGTAGCAGAGCAGGCACAAATTCTGTCACTTATTTTCAGTTTCTGTTCACAGAAAATTCCTGTAATGGTCAATTTTCCCAACCCTATTGGCCTCCCTTTCTGAAAAACTGAAGAGAGGGGTTTGGAGCTTGCTGAGAAGGATTTGTTAGAGGGGAACATGTCTGTGGCCAGCAGGTACCAGTGGGGGCTGGCCCTTGTGCTGCTCTCTGTGCTGAAATGCAGCAGGCAGCCACCAAGCAGCTCTTCAGAAGCTGTACTGGAGGTAACACTGCAAGATGAAATATCTTTCAGCCTCACTCGGGCTCCTAATCCTGCAATAGCTGTCGGCGACTAATGAGAGAAAAATTACATGTTTTTCCAGTGCTGTCCTTTATAACAATTATGCCTTAACAGTGGGAGGGAAGGGGATAGTTGGAAGTAGGTTTAATCCCAAAAGGATGGTTCATTTCCTCTAACTACCACACTCGCCAGTAGCTCCGTTCTCCTTCCCTCCCTCCCTCCTCCTCTCTCTTTCCCCTTCCCCCATTCCTTGGCAAAGTTACCTTTGCAGTCATGGCCTGCTCGTGGCAAGGATTAATGGTTTATTGGAATTTGCACGCCTTACAGTAGTGGGGCACATATTCCTATGAATTTTATTGCAACGCGCCACAGTATATAATTTCATTAAGCTGCACATATCATGGTTATTTGCCATTATTCCCAAGCCCTTTATGTACAGTTTTATCAGTCTCAAATGGCAATGAAATAAAAAAATGAAATAAAATAGAATATTGCCTAAATACATGCAGAGAGGTCAAGGGACCCTATATGCTGACTACAACAACAAATTTATCATCTCATTTATGTGTGGGCAGGGGAAGGGAGCAATTTCTTCACTGTATTTTAATTAACTGTGTTTCACTGCTCAGTTGTGAAGATAATAACCATAACATTAGTGCAACTACTACACTATCAAATGCTTGTCACAGCCTAATATTCTCCAACAATATAGCTTCACAATGGAAACATGCACAACAAAAGAGCAGCTTTTTTTGTTAATTTACTGGGGCTCTGTATTTTTGGAAGGCCTGTATATATTTCTGTGAGGCTGATTAAAATAGAAAGAAGTGTACATAGTGGAGAATAATATTTTTAGTGGTGTGGGATTCATTTAACGAAAGTGTTCCTTCAGGAAAACAGAACCAAGATGCTAATGTTATACCTCATTTATTGCCAGCATATTCAGTGACATTTCATAATGTACATCTGTCAGCCAGAGATATAAATGAATGAGGTGAACCATGCAATTTACCCTCAGGAAGTTCCATTAGAGCCCCCAAAGTATAATATTTATGAGGTCAGAATCAATTAATCAGATAGCTGTATTTGCTTTTCAGCTCAGCATGCTCTTCTGCACCAAGCTGCTGCATTGAGAAAGTCCTTCCTATCTGATAAGTGGAGTCAGTTTGTATGTGCTGCATGCAGTCTGTTTTCTAAATCAATTGCTTTCCTCACACAGCTTATACTCCATACAAATACAAACTGTATATTAGGAGAGTGAAAAACAAGTGTCTCTCAAAATGCACAGCAGAATAGAAGACTTGTGTGTTTCCTGCTCCTTGCTGTAGCCTCTTGGAAATCTGTTGAAAATGAGAAAAAAACCTGGAAATAAATTTGGTTTGTTTAACCAAACACATTTCCAGCAAACAGAAAGTCTTGTGAGGAAAGTAAAAAAATAGTTAATTTTTAAAACTCTGAAACTACTGATTTGATCAGAGGAGCTCACTTAACTTTCTGAATAAAACTCAGTACATTTTGAGATGCATTAGCAAAATGGTTTTCCTTTGCAACTGTGTTCTGAATGCTCATTACTTTAATTTCCCCTTCTCGGTTAGATTGACCATTGGTCCCTGCTAGAATGTGTGTCCTATTATTTTTGTTATCAATTGCAGTCATTCCCTGGGCTATTTTCAGATGTGTTGGGAGATTTTCCTGGCACTCTGACAGCAGTGGAGGAGCAGGCTCATGGCTGCCAGAGCTCCTAGGATGTGCAGGTGCAGCCTGGTCACCACCACCACCCCAGATGTGGATTCCTGGTTCCTAAATAGGACCTTTCTTGTGAGGAGATATGTGTTTTTGATCATATTGTGATTTTTTTTCCTCTCCCTTTTTTTTTTTGTAGACAACAGATGCAAAATATAAATTTTTGGTGGTAAAATCTGTGTCAATATGTTTGCACTGTCATAAATGATGCCAAGATGTGATCCAGCATTTCTTTGTTTCTTTGAAAATAAGTTTATATACGATGATCCAAAAATTTCCTGTTATCTAATAAAATTTCTTTTCTCAGAACATTTCTCAAAGATGAAAGTGAAAGCATGAAGGACACATATGAAATCACTAGTAGAATTATTACGAGTAAGATATAAACTGGGAAAAAGTCCTAGAAAATGCTTTGCCTTCACATTTTATGCTTAATATCCTCAGCAACTAACATTTTGTATTTAAAGCTTCTCATTTTTGTTGTGGGAGTTGAATATCTCAAACTTCAGATTAAGTCTTTTGCTCTTGAGAAATGTGGATGGTAAGACAAAATGATTTGGGTTTTTTGTTTGTTTGTTGTTTTTTTTTCCCTGACCAAAACTACTGTCAGAAAATGCTGATACATCCCAAAACCAATAGCTGCCAGACTGGGAGATCTGAGCAACAGAGGAAGGAGGGATGAGGCCCCTGTGTACCACATAACCCTGAGTTTGTAAGTCCTCACTTCAGAAATAAAGAGCAACGCTCAACACCCATCAGAAAGCCAGGAGACCAGTTTGGAAGAGGAGCTAGATCCTAAACACTGTGGATCTGGGATAAATGCACTCAATTCACTTCTGGCCAAAGGAAGGGTAAGAGGGAAGAAGTTTAACAGTTTCAGTAGCTGAGTGTGACAGAGAGCTATCAGCCTTAGAAGAGATCAATGAACTAATTCATCAGGAGCATAGAAAAACAAGTTTGAATACTTGTTTTGTAGACATTGGTGCAGTGACTTAAATGCTCCTGCCTCCATTCCCAGGTGAGTGTCCCAACCATCCCATGGGGAGTTTCTCCTTTCTTCCTGGGCTCTTGAGCATCAGAATGAAACAAATGACAAAACCTTGAAGCCAAAATCTGTCTGCCTGTGTGGCAGCAGAAAGCAGGGCTAGGTGTTCAGGCATTCTCCACTGTGGCAGACGTGACTGTCTTTATGAAAAAGCCAGCTTATCAGGAAATGCAGTATTTTTATAAGCATGCTGTGTGCAGAGTCTGATTTTTGCATATTTATTCTCACTACCTAGTTGTATCAAGGCGCTGTGAACATCATTGTGTTTTTGTTTGCTTGTTTTTATTGTCTCTGGGCTAGGGAGCATTATTGGTGGGATATCACTGACCAGCTGGAATTCATGATATATTTCTGCTGTGTGATTTTGCTACTGAAGCCTTGTAAACAGAGGGCAAACACTTCTGGAACAAGAGTTAATACCCTTGTTTGCATATGAATGAGTAATTGTATGGACCCTTATTCTCAGCATTTATGCAAATGCAAACTCATACATGTGAAGGAGTATGGAAAAGGGAACAAAAAAACGAATCAAAATGAGAGGCTGGATTCATGGAAATGTTTGTTTTCCATTATTCGTCCTGTTCCCTTCATCTTTTCTCTTGCACAGGATTTCAAAATGGCCCACACCATGTGCAAGAGTGTTTTTGGTATAAGGCTTTCTGATTTAACCAGATAGCAGAAGGAAAGAATAGCTCATCTGAATGGAGGAAATGTCAGGCAATTGTTTCCAGTCAATACTGGTTTTCCCAATCTCCTACCACTGTAGGGCAGCTAGGTCGACCAAAAATCAGTGGTGATTTTAGATAAAGATGAGGAGATAATAGCTTCTTTGTTATGGCAGGCTACTCTATGTTAATAGACTAGGTAGTTTAGATTTTGTCCTCTTTTCTTGAAAATGACATAGTAAATATTTTTTTAACTGTACAGGGGAACTCTCCTACAACCAGCTAGGTCTATCTCATCTTGCTGTCCATTCACACAGTCCCTGTCATACACTATCCTGCTGGGAACTGCCTGGATACTGCAGGCTGGTAAGGTTCAGGTGGCAAGGTAGTGCCAGGGGGAAATGTGCTTGATAAACAGTTTTTGCAGATAACTGTTCTCCCAAAGTAGAGCAAGACCAACAGAATTATCATTTAGCAAAGGAATAAGAGAAGCTACAACTGACTATGTCTAGTATTTACACAGTGCTTTATGGCAAGACCTGAAGAAAACTGAGGTAAGGTGCTGCCTCTTAATTTGCTAGAGTTCATTTATCTCCCACAGGACCACATCTTGGAGGCCCCTCTTTGGCTAGTTTGTATGTGCCCTCCTTGGATTTATGCATAATTTTATAGAAGCATTTACCTTTTCTTATCCAGGCCTTCCTTTCTGTGATCTGCTTTTAAAATTGTATGTGGTTTAAGTTTTCATGGTAACATGTGCTGCAATTGTTTACTGAGATACTGTGGGATTCCACCCAGTAAATGAAGATATGCTACGTCTGTTTAGATTTATTTCTCGTCTCCATGTCAAAATCCCCTGTTTACAGTTGCTATGTCCTGTGGCTGGAGATCAGATGTCCATTACTTATATGTGCCACGACCCCTTCTAACACTTAGAATTGCTGGTTGGCTGCTGGTTAGCAAAGCTGTGACACAGCCACCTTCCCAAATGTCCTCCAGAATCCCTCTTTCATACTGCAAGCAGTTCCTGGTGGTTCCTGCACACCCTCTCAAGCCATATCTTAAACTAATATTTGACTCATGAATGACAAAGAGGAGAGGCAAAAATGAAACCTCTGTAGAGGGGGAGGAAGATGGCAAAATGTGATCATGACAAACTCTTTAAACAAGATCCCAGAAAAGTTAATGATTGCATTTTGATTGACTAAGAAGATTTATGATCTTTGTGCAGAGGGAAATATAAAGAAGGCCTTGGAAGTTAGGTAAGAACATTATTTCTGGTCATGTCTAACCCTGAAAAAAGAGAATGGTACTAGAAAGCTTTTGAAGGTAAGAAAAAGAAAAATAAAGCAACAATGTTATTGCAAATGAACATATTTTTTGGCCATCTGGGATGGGGAATGGTATCACAGAAAAGGAGTATCTGAAGACTGAAAATCAAATAGTATATGACAGCAAGCTGAAAAGAGGAGTCAGGGAATTGTAAAGAATGATGAAGCAAAAGTGGAAAATCTAGTTACTACATGCAGAGAAGTAGACAGAACAAACAAAAAAAAAGATACTACTCACAGGTTCTTTTAAATGAGAGTAACAAAAAACCTTTTCATATCTAAGGCAGTATACAGTGAGCACTAGAGAGATGAACAGGGAGAATACTTCAATGAGTAAATAAAGACAAACTTTAAACTCTAAAAGAAATGTCTACCAATAGTGTTGTAGGGAAGATAACTCATTGACTGTTCAAAAATCAAACATAAGTATTGTTTAAGGGAGTATACCACCTCTTAATGTTACTGACGATGGTCTGGGGGTTCTAACAAAACAAAACAAAACAAAAACATGGAAGAGAACACATGGTCTGTCCAAATTGATGAGCATGGTTTAACTCACAGGTTTAGTGTTCTCCATGTGGTTTCACAGAGAAGTCAAAAGGCAGAAGAATACCTTTCCATAACAGTGACCCTGGGAAAAGCACATGAAGCTGCAGAGAGTGAAAATGAAAGAATCAATGAAAGAGAACAAACCTAAATGTTAACACTCTGATAAGAACTAGAGGGACATAGTTGAAGAACAGTGCTGCACTAACATAGATTTAACATAGACATGGAGCTTCTCTACTGGAGGCAATAAGTACCTGGCACAGAATACACATAGTCTACATGTACAGTCTGCAGAAGGCTGTATGGACAAATATACCTCTATTTATCTAAGATAATTCTGAGAGCAAATTGCAAGGGAAGTTCTATGGAAGTTGGGCATGAAGTTTTAAGTGTGTTTCTTTTAAGTTAAGCAAAACTTATTGAAATCTGTAAAAAATCTTCTGTAATAAAATTAGCATATTATACCATAAAACCAAAGTAAATATCTCCCTTATATTGATTTATTTGAAGTGGGATGTAAATGGAGCAATGTATTTTCTCTACAGAGACATGAGTTCAGATTGGCCAGTAGTTTGAATTTATTCCATGTTCTTTACCAATTTGCTAAAAGAATGGCCTTATTCCAAATCAGCTTAATTCACTGAGGTAATTCCACAGCTGAAAAAGCTGTATTTGATTCAGTACTTTTTTTTTTTTTTTCTTCATATTAAATATATGTGAGAATTTCAGTTTTCAGGGATCAGAGCAGGATCATGAACAATAAGCTGATTTATTGCTGCTCTTCCAGTTGAAGATAATGTGAAAGGATCTTAATAGCCTAATGAAGTTTTGTAAAGGCACAGCTTAAAGCCCATCAAAAAGTGCTATTATGTGATAGCTGGTTGAATGCTTTTATTGTCCTGTAAATATAATTGCTTGTTAAGCAATCAGACTGGTTTTCTGAGTGCTATCACCAACCACTTTTCCTTGAAATCATATTGGGTTTAATACATATTCTTATTCCAGGACTATCTCTCTTCTTGGTTTTTTAATGTTTACAGCAGCAGAAACTCTATTGAAATCTAACAAGCCTCTGTATTTAATCTGATGGAACTAGCAGAATAGAACTGGGCATGATATTGTGATGTGTGTATCATCCGAGTCCTATACAACTTGCACCATTGGGTAATACATCAAAATTGGTCAGAATGTTGGTACTCCTCCTTTCTCTCACAGTATTTTAAAAGAGAAGCTGATATCTGAGCAGTGATGCCTTAATTAAAAGGACAATTAATTATTTGTGACAAAGACAGGGGAATGGGGAAGTTCACTGCAAATGGTTTTTTGCATGTTTGGGTTCTGCTGAAATCATAAGCTCTCTCTCTGTTTGTATAATGCTCCTGACTGAATAATGCAGCCAGTTAGTATCAACTCTTATTGGCTACTGAAAAATTTTTGAAAATGTAAACTACTTAGAAAATTTTGCAGAATAAAGATATTTTGAGAGTTATTACATACTATTCATTAACTGGTTTGGTTTTGATTTCTGGTTTCTTTTCTTATCGTGTTTCAAACCATTTCTTTAAATAAACCTATTATGTCCTGAACCAAAAACCTCTCCTTTAACTTGACTTGTAATATGTATTTTCATATGCTATTATATGTATCTATTTCTTTCACAAACAGAAACCATTCCCTTGGCTTTCCAATATGAGTGGAGGTTTTCAGTAGAAGGAGCTTAGATATTTTAAATCAGTAGGACTCTAGGTGTGGATTCTGCCCAGTTGAATCTTCAAATGTTGATTTAAACTGTTTACAGGCTGTAGCTTCACTTTGAAGCTGAGGGTAGTTTTGTAGTCCTTGTCTCCAGTTCTTGAGTGGAGCTTGGCTCTCTCCTGTTACTTGTACTGAGGTGTGAGTCTTACCTAGAACGACAACTCCCTGATTTCTAAAGTGAGTGCATGCAGAGCAAAGCAGTCTTTTCTTTCTGCAACGCAGTGGGATGAGACTGTTGGTGATTTGCTTTTTGTGCAGCCTCTAAGAGCACCACCTGCCTGCCTCAGGCTCTGGAGCTGGGGATGCCACAGCTCTACACAGTTAAACTGAAATGGGACAGGCAGTTCTGTGTGTGCTGCAGTGGTACCAACAACTGTGTGTCGTCCTGTGGTCTCTGAAAGCAGCACCTCGCCCTGCTTGTGTTGAGGAGGAGAGTAGCACAGAAGCTGAGAGGTAATGGGTGTAGGAAGCATTTCCTGCAAGCTTTTCAATCTGGGCTGTGTGCTGAAGCCTGGGAAGAAAAGTAAATCGCCAGATGGTACACTTGTCACCATCTTGTCCTCCTTACTGTCTGACAGGAAGTCTTTGCAACTCCTTGCTTCCTTGATGACAGGCTCCTTTGATTTGATCCAGCCTGTTTTAAGCGAGTAGGATATCTGAGAGGTGGGGTGTGCATGCCTGTGAGCTGGATTTTAGAGAATCATACACAGCATTTTAGGAGTATGTGTGTGCAGTGCCTTTGCCCCTTGAACAGCAGCTCGGACAATGGTTTGGTGATACATTGGTTTTGTCATCTAGACAGGATCACTTGCAAATATAAAAATCAGAGTATTTATTCAGTGTAGCTTCTGAAGCTTGCTTTGTGGAAATATTCTTTTACTCTTTTTAGCTCTTGGTGATTTTAAGAGGAATATTGTCCCAAATGACTCTCTACCTTAGAGAACTGTGGGGTCTGTTTTGGACTCCTAGAGAGGCAAGGGCAAAAATTCAAACTTCAGTTTTGCTGCTGCTGTGAAGCAGATTAAAACTGAATGATGTTTTAGGCATGATGCTTGATTCAGAGGACTGTACAGCACATAGGTGAACCTTTTTCTCATACAGGATTAGCTCCACTAAGGCATACTTTGTGTGGGAGCTGTTGCTGTAAAGTAGTTCTTGAATTCATGGTCAGGAGTTGGTAGCACCTTGCAGAAGCTTGCTGGACTTTAGGTGAGGCTGAGGCTCTGTTTTCTCCACATCCTGTGGCAGCTGGGGCTCACTGATGCTCCTGTTAACGTCTCAGGCTGGGTATGCAGTGCCTCATCTCCTGCTTGCTGCCCTCCACTTTCATGACATTTAGGCTAAATTAGGTAGATCCTGCTTAATCAGACATGGAAAAGGAAAGACCTAGAAGCAAGCTGAATGATGATCAAGCCTTACTGCAGAGGTTCACAGAACCTTGGCATTTAAAATACATTATATGAACGTTGTGAGTGGTCTCCAGCCTTTCTAAACTTATTGGAATAAAGGTTCATGTGTGCAGTGGCTAGGGGAGTGGGTCTTCATTCCTGGCTCAGTCTGCTGTAATGCAGGCAAGAGATATTAATCACAGACAAGCCAGACTGGATGTGTTTCAGACACTCGTCTAGCCCATCCAACCAGCTCATAAAGCTCCCCAGTGATGGGGATTCCACATGTCAGACAGGAGTCTACAGTCAGGCCCTGGATCATCTGCCCTCCTTGCTACTTTACCTTCCAGTCTTTTGGCATATCTGTTAGTTTTTGCATGTCAGTATTTTTTGCAGATATTGTTGATTTTTCTCATTCACTTGCAAGGCTATTTGATCTGTGTCTGATTTAGAAGGAGACCCAGTGTACATGTTATATACAGTGTGAGCAGCTCAATGCACTTTTAGTGGTCAAGATCATAGAGCTCTTTTGGAAACAGAGAGAAAAAAAAGAAAAAAACTAAATAACCTCACAACTCTTTTTAATTTCCTTGAAATGAGCCCTTAAAAGGATAATAGTGCTCTTAATGCATATAGATACCTTAAAAAGATGTAAAAAGAAAACACATTATTTCTAATCCATATTATATCCATGGAGTTGGATGATGAGTATTTCAAAGTGTGTTCTGTCAAAGCTTTTCTGACAAGTGGTGTTATTTGCTGTGAATCTTAAACTTCAAAAGATAGGAGTATTTAGTAAATGAATTAATTTCAAAGGATTAGACTTACACTGCAGATGTTTTTGTCTGCCTTACTTCCCTTGAATCTTATAATTGCATCTCTCTCCTGTACCTGCAACACATTAATAACCTTCCTTTGCTTTCATCGCACTCCAGAAGCTTTGGTTTGTTTTTATCAGCTGCTTCTAATAGTTTTGATTTTCTTTACTTAAATCTGAAATGGAAGCATCAGTGGCAAGGTAATATAGTAAGTGATAATAATATGCAAAGAGCCTTCAATCTCCTTGTTTCTCACCTCCCCTCTCACTTGAACGATATTCACATGATAGCAAAAGTAAACAAAGAGCACGTGTTTACAAAAAAAGGGGGAAGTTCTTTATATTTTTCTGAGCTTTTGTATTGCTAAAATGCTGAATTGATGTTGGGCTCTGTGTACAGGCCCATAGCGTGAGATAAAAAAGTCTGTGGATGAAAAGTCTGTGGATCAAGGGCTGTAGTACAATGCTCGCAGTCTGTAGTCTGATTGCCCACACAGCTGAGATTATGTTGATATCCTTTCACCAGCCTGGAGAAGATGGCAACTGGGAGCATGTGTCACATATTTCAGAGTGTTCTTTTCTAGATTCTTGTTCTGGAGAGGCCAGATGTACTCAACTTGCAGTGCCTCTCATGAGCAAACGTGCTGCAGCAGGAAACACCAGTGAAGGTCAGCTGTGTGCTGTGCCAGAGCAACTGGCAAATCTGTGTCACACAAAGAGCAGCTGCTCCTTTTACCAACAGGCACCTTGGAGGGTCCACAGGGCCTGCGGTGGCCCCAGGACTCATCCACTCCTGAGACCTGGATGGGTCCTTGATTTCTCCTTTGGCTTTGCTGCCATTGCCTTCAGTTTAGCTTTTCCTTTCTGTTCACCTTTTGTGAATTCTCTGGTGATACCAGTGAGTAGGTTTCTTTTCCTTGAGAAAAGGGAATCTATCTCTCTCCCACTTTCCAACCACTGGGAGATATGAGAGTCATTTGATAGGAGCACTGAATAAAGTCTACTATCACAATAACCTGGGACTGTGCTAGTTATAGGCAAGGATGTTGCCCTTGATCTTATTAGTGGGTGTGTGTTATGTTTTAGGAATGGAGTTTCCAGATTTAGTGTTCCCACAAAAAAACCTACCTCTCTGCTACAGGATGTTCTGTCCCAGGAAAGAAGGAATAAAGACAGACTTCTTTCTACAGACAATTCCAACATTCTTATTTAAAACTGGTCCCATTATTTATTCCGCAGTTTTTATTACTGAGGTTCCTAGAAGCTTGGGTCATTCAAAATAAATTTAATTTTAAAGAGAAGTATTTTAACTTCTAGTTCCAAACCCACTGAAATCAGGGTAAAAACTGCTAGTGATTTGGATGGGACTTCTGTATCTTAAATCCACACTTAGCTGAGAATGGACATGATTTATGTATCCAGAATGTGCCTTTATCAGCTATTTAAAGTTATGGACAGGTGTAACATTTTCAGTTTGGGGGGCTTCAGGAGAGAATGGAGTTAAATTGTAAATAGCAGGTTATTATAATCGACTTAACAATGCTCTAACAGTGTTTCATAAAAAATTTTGTGGCCAACACAGAATTTACATTTTTCTATTGTTTTGTGGTGGACTGCAATATTCTGTCTCTGAATGGATTGTGCTCTTTTGTTTGGCTGAGTACTAGCGTTTAAACTAATGCGCAGGTTCAGTTTGTATTACATGAACAGTGTGTCAGCATTAGTATAAACTATTTACAATATATCTGGATGGATTTTAACATTATTTAAGAGAGAGATTATTACCTAGGATACAGGATGTGCATTGCTCCTATTGCACTGTCAAAGAGTGGATTGAAAGTTTTTATGTGATATCTCAGATAATTTTTTGGCTTTCCTTGGAAAGTGGCCACTCCTCCACAGAGAGCATAAAAACCAAAATATATCTCTTAAGATTTAACTTGAGGAGAGAGAAAGAGAAACAAAGGTCACTTGTCTTTGAAGACAGGTGGAATATATAAGACATGTCTCCTGTGCTGCTGTACAGGAGCAGTGTGGATTTTTCAGAGTTAAATAATAGATATTATAGTCTGTCACGTGACAGATTTTATAAGGTTTGTGTGTTACTCAGTGGATTGACTTACACCATTTTTTAGATAACAACTACAGATAGGACTCATGGGAATAACAGTTTTCCTCTTTTTAGTACGCTGCAGGAGATTTAAAGCTAAGCAGGCACTGGAATGTTACTTTTATTATGATGCTGTTCTCTCAAATATATCGCAACAACAACCACAAAATTAAGAAAACACATTGTGGACATTGCTTTTTCTCCATGTTGTCTCTGTGTAGGCTCAAAGACTTCAGCTTTCAAGGCCCTGAGCAGCAATGTTTCAGAAACACTGGAAGAATTTAAAATACAAACAGGTTTCAAAAGGTGAATAAACACATTTGATCAGATCCTCCTGTACTTCTGAGGGTTCTGTCTTCCTCCCACAGAACTCTGTAGCCATCCAGTCAGAGGTGCAGCCTGTACACAGGATTTGAATGCCCACTGTAAATGCAGGGAGCTGGGCTGTCTCTGGGGTGTTTATAAGTCTTGCCCATGCATCAGTGTGGTGGATCTCTTTGGGCACTGACTACAGGCTGTGGTCTGCACTGCTCTAGCACTGTGCTTTGAAAGTCTGGTGCTATATTGTTTGCAAATGAGGCCTTTTGTTCGATAAGATTTACAGACATGTTTGGGCAAATAAAACATCTAATTTGAGTGATCTAATTGCTGACTCTAAAATGCTGTTTGCACATTACACTGTTTAATTACTTCAGTCTAGTAGTTGTCTAGCAATGTCTCAATCTGTTATATCTGCCAGAATTAAAGGGGGGAAAAAGGAATTTATTTGGGTGTCATTTCACTGTGCAACAATTGTACAAAGCCTTAAATGGAGAAGCAATGTTTGTCCGTTTTCATACTTATTGTTACAGTGCCACAAAAGCATAAAATAAGGAAAAAGAAAATCTGTGCAGCTTGTCTCTAAGGTTTTGTGGTTCTTGACAGCAGTAAAATGTAGTCTGAGAATAAGGCCAACAAAATACAAACTAACATAGTCTCTCCATTTTTCCAACACAGCTCTTAAGAAGAAATGAGATTGTATGTGAGTATAAAGGGAAGAGTAAATGCAATTAGCCACACTGTGCACTCCACTCTACTTACAGTACTTTCACGCTGATAAGCTGCACGTATTTCACTGAACAATTGAGCCGATCCCGGAAGTGCGGCTAATCATCAGATGAGGCTTATTTATGGACAACTTCCAGAGAATTGCCAACCCAGAAGTACGAGCCACGGGGGGAGCAGACGTTCCCTGCCCCTCAGAAGCCACGTGGAGCGAGTGGGGAAGACGGGAGCAGGCTTTCCCCACCCCTCAGCTCCTGGCGAGTGGCCGGGACCCCGCCGCTTCCCCGGAGCAGCTCCAGCACTGCCCACTCCCACTGCCGGCGCTGCCTGCACCCGACGCTGCCCGCTCCCGCTCCCCTGGCACTGCCTGGCCCCTCAGCAGCACCCCCACCCTGCTACACGGGGAAAAAAAAAAAGAAAAAGAAAAGAAACAACAACAAAAAAGCGTGCAGCTTTTCACCTGGTGCGGCTTATTTATGGACAAATCCCATGGGCTTCCCTACAACCCGGATGTGTGGCTAATCACCCAGTGCGGCTTATAAGTGTAAAATTACTGTAATTCAGATTGTGGGAGTACAACTTGCATTATGTTTATATATAGCCCCATTCAACTCACAACTCTCAGTGATCCTACCACAGTTATGTACATTCTTCACAAGGGATGGAAAAGTAACAAGGCTGGCTATCTTTTCAGGACATCACACTGCCTTCTACACAAGGGCTTGCATATTTGTAATCTGTTCTCCTCTTCATAGAGCTTGTGTAAGAAAAGTGCTGGAGTGGGAATGGAGTCTATATAAAGCTGCACATCACAGTATTTTTAAATCAAAGACTACCTCAACATTTGGGAAAAATCACAGATCATTACTGCAGTATTTTCCCTTTGATATCCTCTTGGTTATGAGCATTGGATATTAATTTATTACTTTGATAATTTCTAATTGTTCACACTTGTGGGAACCTGTATCTTCTGCATAAGTTTCACAAGGCATCGTACTGTGCCTCAGCGTTTACTGGGTTTTGTTAGGAGGGGGAGCACTGATTCTTTAAAGAATGCCTTCTTGGGGAGCAGTATCTCACACAGGCCTTGAAGCTATGAAACAGGATTTGCCCTTTTGCTGTCTTCTGCCATTTAATGTGATCACCACCCTGATAAGCACAAAGAGAGCCAGAAAGAGAAGTTCTTATTTTTAATATTGAGTTGGGGATTGGTGTCACACTCTTGTCTATACATCTGACTTCTGCTACTCTTTGGGAACTTTGGATATGAGACTATAAAAGCTGAGGGAACACTGTTATTTATATATTTAAGAGTGCCATGTGGCATCTGTTTGTTTTGAAATAACTGCATGTGTAAGGTGAGCATCTGACTGACCTTTCTGTAATTTCTCAAACCTCGACTTTCTTCCCTTCCTTCCCAAACCTCATCTGTTCACAACTGAAATCCTAGTCTTTGCTATGTCACAGCCTGTTTGTTTCTGAGAGACCTTTCCTGTGTTGCCAGATGAGAACTAGCAGAGATGTAAGCACTGTAGCATATTCCCTGAAGCTTCTCTAAAATGTCTATGCCAGTGGCAAAGATCCTGTTTGACATTTCAGCGCAATAGTGTTGAATGCAAGAGCTTCAGGCAACTGCTGTGCACTCTGCTGACATTCACTTTCCGCAGTGGGAGGAAAAGTCCCATTGCACTTGATTTCTGCTCCTATGTTGCCAGGCACTAGTCTCTTGTCTTTGTAAGACTCTGCTCTTAAACTGAAACTACTTCTTCAGAACACAGGTGCACCTCAGACAGCAGACACAAAGGCACGTCTGAGTCAATGACTTGACTGCTGCTGGCCCTTTCTGCATGTATCTAAATCCCTTCTAACTCTCTCCTGCATGAATCATCTCTTAATCTGTGTTTGGGAGGTATTTTCAGTTTGAATTGGCTGGTCAGCCCATGGGAGCAAACTAATGTTTGAGTTGGCACTATTAGCAGCTACTGCCCACTCCAATCCATATATTATCCATGTTCATTCCTTCTAAAATGTTTTTGACAGCTGGGGATGGCCTTGGAGCTAAAAGTAAAATACGTGCTCATCATGCTGCCTCTTCATCTCACTTGTAAATAATTTTTGAAAGCTGTAGAAGTTTTTAATTGGCAGTGAAGCTGAAGAAATTAAAATCCCAAATCAGACCCTGACTTTTTAGATGTAGAAATGCTGATATCTTGGTTCTTATTCTAGTAAAGAATTGGAGTCTCTTTGCAATATGAATTCTGGCAAAGATGTAAATTCCAGTATTGATTTTGGAATTTAATATTTCATGTGTACTTACATATTAGTAGGAATCTCTTTTATTATCATACTCATAGATTCTTGGAGTTGCAGGTAATTGTGGTCAACTATATTTATTTTATTGCAGTATTAGGAGTATTCTGATTGGCTCAACATATTAAAAAAACCCACTATTTTACTTGAAATGAAAATTAGTTTTAAAGTTTCCTGTTGTTTATTATATACTTTTGCTTTTCTGTTGAACATAATTTTAGTAAATCTCCTGTTTGTCACTTAAAATTTTAAATGAGATAGAATATTTTGCAGTCTATGTTAATTTTGAAGTCTTATACTCATTATTAGCTGTTCTTCTATAACTCTGGTGCTGTACAAAGTAAGGAGATATCAGAAACTCTTTATTTAAGTGTTATTCAGGGGTACCAGTAATGATGAGAAGAACAGTCTAGACAAAATATAAACAGCTTTATCTTTATGACTTACTGCCTTTTAGCTTCTCCCCAACTTTTTTTGAAACTTTAAAATTTATTAGTCTTTTGCCTGTCTTTTATTCTGGGCTCCTATTCTTTTGGGCCCAAATAATCCAAGTTCTGCACGGCAGCTGCTTTCACAAACCCAAGATTTTTAGATTTAAGTAGGTTCTGAAATTGCTTGGATATTCAGTCACATTCATCAAGACAATGAATATAACTCGATTAGTAGTGATAGTATTGAGTTGTCATTTCATGTCTTAAATCAATTGTCTGAGAAAGTGTTTAAAACAAATTTCTGAAAAGGAAATGTTGAGTAAAACAGCACATTTCATTGCAAATGTTGCCGAAAATTTAAAAAAAATCAAGTGTTTAGTTTTAATTTAATAAGACATTGTGGAAACACACATATTTTTGATTTCCTATAAATAACTTATCTTCCTGATTAAATAAGCAAACATAGGAGAGAAAGGAGAACAAGCAGTAACTGATAAAAGACAATTCACAGATATTTATTTTGCTAATTCATGAAGGAGATTCAATCTGCTGATATATTCCTTGAAAGTTTTTATCAGTTTAGTGGGATTATGTGATAAAACAGACAAAATTCAATAAGCACATTAAAAGTAGAGAAGGTTTGTTTGGATTTCCTTATCAGGTGTTTTGGGGGCTTTTTATTGGTGCTGTTGGGGGGTTGTTTGTGTTTTTCTTTTCCTTTCCCCTCTCTTTTTATTTATTTTTTTTTTGGAAGTGTAGAGTTTATGACATATGGAATGATGGTGGCTTAGGAATGTTAAACTTTTTTCAGTTTTATACACTTGATATAATTTTCTAGGAATTTAACTTACAGTAATTTCACGATTATAAGCCGCACCTGAATATAAGCTGCACTTCCAGGTAGCCGGGAAGACCACGGGATTTGTCCACATATAAACCGCACCCGCATTTTTTTTTCCCCCCCGCGTGGCAGGGTGGGGGTGCTGCTGAAAGGCCAGGCAGGGCCAGGGCCGTGCCAGGAGAGGCCGGCCAGCAGCAGGAGGTGGCAGCGCCGGCAGCAGCGGGCAGCTGGAGGCGGGGAGTGGCGGGGAGCGCGGGGAGGGGCAGTGGTGCCCAACGCCAGCCACACGAGCGGCAGGGAACGCCAGCAGGGGCGGGGAGCGGCAGGAGCACCGAGCACTTGGAGCAGTGGGAGCGGCGGCAGCGGCGGGGGCGGGAGCTGAGGGGTGGGGAACGCCTGTTCCCCTTGTGGCTCGTACTTCCGCCTTGGCAACTCTCCTGAAATTGTCAATAAATAAGCCGCACCTGAATATAAGCCGCACTACTGGGGTAGGCTGGATTCTTCAATGAAAAAGGTGCGGCTTATATTCATGAAATTACTGTAACTACCATTAGCTGCTGCTTAGCATAAAGGTGGCAAAATATACATAGATTGAAATAAATAACATAACTGTTCAAGTATTGATTCTGAGGTTGTGTAACCAATATATTCAGCTGCATGGCTACCACCAAAATAAATACCGTGTTTTATAAGTGTGTTATTACATGGGTAAGACCAAAAATCCACAAGAACTGTCACTCACAAGAACTCAGGGCAGAGGTTATGTTTACAGAAATTTCACTATTATAAGCCGCACCTGATTATAAGCCGCACC
>VRYO01001463.1:92495110-92529088 GCA_009812075.1 Sialia sialis | reverse complement strand
TTGAAAAATATATTCACACTCTTTTCCCCTCCCATTCCTCACCTTTTTTATTCTTCAGAGAAGACAACTATTCTCCACAAAACAAGAATTTGAAGTAAGCAAAAAACTAGTAAAAACTGTAGTCCTTAACAGCTCTGTGAGCATATGGACCCTCATTGGGTCACAAAATGGGAACTAAAGATGCATTTGGATGTTTCGGGATCCTATGCATTGACATGTGCTCTTATCACATTTCCCTTATTTCATCTAGTGTTTATATGTGTAGCTCATGTGTTGGAAGAGTGACAATAACCTGGACAATACAGGCAGTCCATGCCCTTGGTTTTTTGTGATTTCCTTCTGGTGCCACATCCTGAAAAGCATTTGCAGATCCTTTTGATTTCAGCATTATCTGAGAAATGCAGTTCTGTGTGCAGCCTTTTCTGCCTCTTCTGCTGTGACTCTCTCTAGGCTTCAGTGCAAATTCCATGCTGTTTATTTTTTAAAGCTGTTGTATCTAATGGATGGAGATTTTTCATTTTTTTTCTTTTAGCCTTGCATATGTTCAATTAATTGTTTACAAGTCGAGCTGCCTGGAAGTACCTTAGAAGGGAGAAAATGATGAATATGATTGATTAATAATAATCTTATAAAAAAACCCGAAGCTTTTCTCTTTCAAGTGATTTCCTGTCTTACTGCCCTGGAAAATTCTCTTACCAGTATATTATGAATAAACAAGAATGAAGTATGTGAAATATATCTAACATTGAATGTGGTGCATAAATTTAAATGGAGAGGATGTTTTAAATGTAACTTCAACTTTGCTACCTGTTTTATAGTTTGAATTCAGTTGGAAAACAGATGCTGAGAATTTTTGGGAATTTTTTCACCTGTATATGTGTTTTCATATATTTAATTCCCCAGTTGTAATACTTGGCTACTCCCACTACCTACAGACATGTCAGAGCTACTGATGCTTCTTTATTTCTCTGTAATTTTCATTGGCTCTAAATTATTATGAATTCAATATTCTGGTTTCAAAAACTTTTCTTTTGATGAACTAAATGTCAACACTTACAGCTTCTTGGTAGATGTGCTTTGTCTCTGCTTTTCCTCTCTTTAGACTGCTAAAAGTGACTCTTGAGATCCTAAGATGAGTGTAAAGCCCTACCAGTTTGAGTTCTGGTCGGATTTTTTTGGCCATTCTTGTAGTCTTTTGCGTGTATTTCTTGCCTTTGTCTTGAAGGTTTCTTGGTTTCTCTCACCTATGAGTTCCTTATGTTCCTGTTTAGTGCTCTGTTTAGGAATGCTTTTTGTTTTACCTCTTCCTTTCTCTTTTTACCTCTACCTACCCACAGTCTTTTTGCCTTCTCAGTGATTGAATCAGAGCATGCAAAAGCCACCACCCTCATTTTCCTATTTCTGCTTTTTTACAGATACTTTAATGCAGCAGACTTGGCAAATGAGGGCTGCCTGTTTGTGCGCTGAGTTTGTTGTTTGTGGGTGGGGCTGTGTTTTCTCTCTCATGCTGTGTTAGCCTGTGCGTTAACAGTTTATGGCTGAGCTGCTCAGGAGGTCTAAGCCCTCTCATGAATAATAAAGACAAGATGAAAATGAGTTGTTACTACAAAATTATCTTTAAAAACCTGATGAGTGTTTGATTTTCAGACATGCTAGTTCTGAATAATGGACGACAGGTGTTAGAAGATAAATGAGATTTTGTTTGTGTGTGATATTAGCTGCTACAGATTGATAGATCAATACTTAGATGCAGTTACAGGCAGAGCTGAAAACCAAATTAAATAGAGGCTCCTGAGTGATGCAACGCAGACATTGCATTATGGAAATGTAGTTCTAATACATTGACCTACCTTCTGTACTCTTTACAGCAATATTACTAAGCATATCTATTTTAAATGTCTGTCTTTCCCAGGCCTCATAACCTGACCCTCTGCCTTCAGTCATCCAGAACTGAAATTTGTTTGACTGCAGTTGAATTATACAACATCCCATTGCACAAGGAGATGGACAGTTCCCATGTAATATCTGTTTCAAGACAGTTATTAGAAGCTGTGCAGAAAGGGGGAAGAGCATCCTAAAAAATGAAGTGCATAGAAAGTCACAGTCTTTAGTAAAACTTTTGCAAGCATTCTTTTTAAGAGTGAAACAGTTCCATGAGCCTGTTTCATACCTATTCTTGTCATTCACTGAACAAAAAATTAAAGGCACTTCCCATCTAGATGATTTTAAATATGAATTAAAAAAAAACTCAAAAAAACCCAAACCAAAACAAAAAGACCAAAAAACCCAATCACAAGAAACTTAAATACTGAAGCTCTCAGTTAACATAAACTGTCATTCCATCACTAGGATTTGGCAAATTAGATACTTGATAGAAGTAATGTAGTTGGAGTGCAGTAAGGCATCATGCAGATGCCATGTTGACAGGAAGAATGGTCTCATCTTGATTTCTATGTTCCTACAAGTCTTATTATAGAGATTAGCATCAATATACAGTAGTCTTTTAAAAATTCATATAAAATTTACAAACATTAAGCAATCTGGATGACAGACTACAGTAAATATTTTCAGAATTTTCAGTTTCATATATAAATAATCTCATCTCTTTTGATTGAACATTTAAGCAAAGATTTAAATTTCACTGGGTGATCTCATTGATCTCCCATTGAAAAATTATGCACATGTATTAGATATTCATTGAATAATTGATGTTATTTGAGAAAAAAATATTTTATCTTGCTCTTTTAGTATTTATAGTCCTATGAACTCTGTCACTATTTGCAAGTTCTGACTTTGTAATCCTTAAATATGGCAGAAATCTCTGGGCTTTACATCAGAATATAGTGTTCACAGCCTCTGACATCCATCTATCTTTCCTCACGTGTGACTGTTTTCTTTGTCAAGTTAATCTCCCTTCTCTCTGAAGTAATACATAATCTTTCCACTCATAACTCACTTTTCAATTAAAACTTTCAATTTTTTTAGGAAATAAAGCATAAATTGTGTTTGGCCATTCATAGCATAAAATTGAGGGGGAATAACCATTTTCTAATTCTTTAATCCCACTGTAGAATTACAGTAAGCACTGACTGATATATGTTCCTTTTCTTCCAACAGTGTAATATCTACCCTTTGTGTCCCAAAATCCTTAAATTCCATGTTCACATGAACACTAGTTTTTGGGTAGGGGAGAAGCAGGCAGGAATGGCCATATGTAAGAATATCCGACTAGACCTGACCCTTTCTCCTCTAGGTTTGGTGTAGAATAGAAACCAGAAGATTTCATGTTGATCTTGGACAAATAATTTTCTTTCTCATCACTTCTCTTGTCTTCCACATCCTTGCGCTTCCTTTATTTGGACTGCAATTTCTTTGGTGAAGAGACGTTGCATATGTATTTCAGAATGAGATATGCACTGAGGCAAAGTTTGTCCTGTCTCACAGGGGACTTCTGAGTGTGATCTTCTTCTCCTTCTTCTACATGAAAGGTAAATGCATTTTATTCCTGCCATGACCTTCTGGCACACTCCTTCGCTGTGGCTGTCTTAGTACCTTTAAAAACTCCAATGTGTTTCTTTTTAATACATATTTTAAGAAGTCTCTTCAGCTGATATATTAGTTTATAGTTATTATTAGTTTAAATAAATTTATTATTAGTTATTTTCTTTTCTGGATGTTCCAGAGCTGTTCTGATAATGATCAGGTTAAGAAAGAAGTCATGAGCATCTACTAAACCCAGATACTGAGGAATTGTAAGAAGCTCATATATTCTACAAAACAAAAACATCCAATCTCCAATGCCTTGGAAATATTAGTCTTTTAGAATGCATCAACAATTCTTAGTGATATTCAGAATTCAAACAAGAAAGCACCAAGACACAGGGGCTCTTGTGACTGTCTCTAAGAAGACCTTGAGAGAAAGGCTGCTCAGCTTTCAGAAGTTCAAAGGACTCCAGAAAACAGCAGCCTGCACAGGGTATGAGGTGAAATTCCAGTTCAAGCCAAGTAAATCAGAATTTTGCAACAAAGAGACAACTAAAAATCACTGTCATGCTTATCCAGGCTTTTTCTTGAAAAAGTACCAACAGAGTCTGGCACATAGGGAAAGCGTATTTGCTTATTAGATAGCCACATTTTTCTTTTCCACTTCTCACTGCACCACAGATAACTATGCTTCTCTTATTTTCCCCCCTTTCTTTCCCCCACTTTTGTGTTGCTTTAAGGCCTTTAAAATTGGATTGGGGAAAATAAATGGTGAGGTTCTTTGCCATTATTGTAAAATGAAATTATGGAGACCTTTATGGGGACTGCCCGCAAAGGGGTAGTCCATAAAGGAGCTGTTAATGAGACTTTATTAACCTCAGACTTATAGCGTGAAATATTATGGTATAAATAAATGTGGTGCCAGGGCCAAGCTGCCTAATAAATGGCATGATAGAGGGGATCATGTGCCTAGGGAGTTATGACATAGAGCATTTCCCCTCCAAGTCACTATTTTAAATTTACCATGGGTTGGCAGTGACTGAAGGCCATTATTATCCAATGATTCTTAAATAGGCTATGTGAAATAAACTGGAGGTCTTGGTTCATTTCCTTAGGGAAAGAGGTATATGCTCCAGGTTGCGGTAATTGTCATCTCAGTTCAAGGCTCAGCACAGGAACTGCGCTTGGAAAGGATGTGGCCAAGGAATCACTCTTTTGCCTTGTGCCTTGTCCCCTTCCTCAGCACTCTGCAGCATTGTCGTGCTGTGGTGTGAGAGTTAATGCTGAGGGCTCTTGCAGAGGTTTGTTCTTTGGATAAGCAAAAAGCTTCGTTTCAGACCATTACCAATAAAATCCTCTAAGGGTTTCTTTCTGTACCCTGCTCTGAGAAATTAGTGCTATATTTAATAGTACTCTTGGTAAAAATAAATGAGATAACTTATGGAAATATGTATAGCTGTGGTGAATATAATGAAGAATGAAGTCCTTTGTAATTACTAAATTCATTTAAAAGGAATAATGATTTATTATAAAGTCTTGCTTGGCTGTAAGGTAGGAGATTGGTGGTTTGTAAATCTATTTCTAACTTTTAAGTGGATTCTCATCATCTAGTCTAATTAAATGCCATGCTATTAGTTTTTAATAACCTGAGAAAATGAAATTACAATTGTATAAGCCATTGACTAATGATTTCTTCAGCAACCCCAAGAGAATTAAATATATAAACCTATAAGGAAACCAGTATAAATTTGAAAAGGAAGCAAACAGCAAGGTAATCTCATGAATGGACTCTATTCAAGAAATTAGAAGTAAAATGAAAATATTAGAAAGAAAAGGGTGTGTTTTCTTTCCAAAATTTGTGATCTCTTCCTTTTCACTTATGCTTACCTTTGTAAATTTGTTTCTTTTCATTTTATTTCCAAGTAGTCTGTTGGCAAATGGAAGAATAAGGAGGAGTGGATTTGCTAACATTGTCCTTGTAAAGCAAACAGACAGAAGTAGGTTTAAAATTATTAGTTTGAAGTGTCATTGAGTATGTAGATTAAAGAAAGAAAAATCCCAGATTTGCCCTTGGAGCTTATTTCTTTTTTTTTTTTCTTTTTTTTTTTTTTGGTTTTTTTTTTTGTTTTGTTTTGTTTTGTTTTTGCTTTTGTTTTTTTTGTTTTTTAACAGGGGATAAAGTTTCATTAAAAGCATCAAGTGGCAGAGATTTTTAGATCACTTTCACCAAGGAAAGGAAAGGAAAAGAAAGGAAAGGAGCACAAGACGCGCAGAATTACTCACCAAATTTACATACACCACTCTGGGAACTGGAAGTAAAATAGTCATATGAGGTGCCTTGACACTATGTGCTGGTGCCAGGAGTGGGTTGGAATAGTCCTGTGTTGAATATTACATATCCTTAGTACATGGATATGTAGAGCAAGTTTATGGTGGGATTTTTCCTGTGCTCTCATTTTTTCGGCAGATCTTGAGTATAATATAAAAAGTAAGCCTAAGGTCTATCAAGTCCTGGTGGACTCCAAGGTCGGTTAGTTTCTGAATGAATGCGGTCAATTAATTTCAAAATAGGACATGAGACAATTAAGAGGTAAAAAAATCTACCACCCTCTTCAAATTAAAAAACCCACAAATGCATCTAAATATCTGACCTTCCTTACTTGGAAAGAAGCTAAACTCTTTGCATTTATTTACTTTTTTATTTATTAGCTTGCCTCTCTCCCTTTGAAATCAAGACTATAGACCTGAACAGAAGACCTCAGCTGGGACATAATTAGAGGAGTTTGAGCTGGGAAATGACAGTCTCAATACTATTATAGTGGTAAGCCACAGCTTTACTTTTGTTTCTCCTGTGAATATAATTAATGCCCTGCACCTCTTCTTAATAGCCTTTATTGCTCCATGGCCCAAGGAGAATGCTACTGCTTTTCTGGGCTTAGTGTCATCTGTCAGACAGATTGGCCCTGTCTCTGGGAAGGGCCATTACACACTTGGTTAAGGCATTGTGGAAAAGCAATCATTTATCAGACATGTATCAGATGCATGGACTCTTTTTTTTGGTTTTTTTTCAGTGCTCTATTGCTCTCTCTCTGCCCCCATGTATTAAACGGTGTATCATTATAGCATTCCTGTTCCCTAGTGGCCATGTAGAATTTCTTATTGTATTTCATAGGATATATTTTCTTCATTTGGAACACAGAAGGGAGGTTATTTGCTTCCTGATGTCAAGCAGCAGCACCTGCAGAGCACCTGTCAAGCCACAGTAAACAGCAGCATGGCAAGGAATGGGATATCTCTAAAAGAGCAGTCTCTTCAACATGTAAGACACTTCAACATCCTCAGTGGTAAATTAGCCATGAGGATCTGCGCCCTGGTTTGTCACTCACAAGAGGATCAAGAGAGGACATATCTGCTACCTTCCTCGATGTCCCCTGATACAGCAGCAACAGTTGACTTTCAACAAAGAGGGACTGGTCAGTAGGATGGCGTGGCTGTTTATGTGTGTGCTTGGTTGGTTGGGTTTTTGTTACTTCCAAATGACATCACCAGCTTTGGAAAGCCTTATAATGGCAAGTAAGATCAGATGTCACAGCTGCAGGTGTGAGGAAGTCTGGCAGAAGAGCAGAAGCTTCCATTAGCAGCATGTGTGCTTTTAAAGACAACTGAAACCAGTTCCTACTATACATGGGTGAATTGTTTTGGCCTGAGGGATAACAGGAGTTTGTTTGGCTTTTAAGTCTATGGTTGGTGTAGCAAGAGCTGGGCTCAGAGAAATAATGGGTGGCTGCTTGAACAGCATGTATCTACCAATAGTGGAGCAGTGGATAAGAAATTGAAGAAATTCTCTTTGTTTAGCTTGTTATCTGTCCCCCTTCTCTACCACAACCACTGTCCAAATTCTCAGTGAGAGAGCAGGATTAATCATAGAGGTGTAGAATAATCAAGGCTGGAAAAGACCTCTAAGATATTGATTCCAGCCCTTAACCCAGCACTGCCTCTTTGCCACTAAATCATATCCCCAGGTGCTATATTCACATGCTTTTTGAACACTTCCAGGGATGATAACTCCATAACTTCCCAGACAGCCAATTCCAATGCCTGACTACTGTTTTAGTGAAGATTTTTTTCCTAATAATTAATCTAAACCTCCCCTGGCACAACTTAGGGACATTTCCCCTTATCCTGTCACTGGTTGTCTGGGAGAAGAGACTGACCCTCACACAGCTCTACACTCCTTCCAGACAGCTGTAGAGAGTGGTGAGGTCTCTCCTGAGCCTCCTTTTCTCCAGGCTAAACACTACCAGCTCCCTCATGCAATTTGTCCCTAAACCCTTCCTCAGCTTTTTTGACTCTGATTGGGCAAATTTGTTGTCCTTGGATGGCTACATTAATGTGTAATCAACAAGTGAAGAGAAGTCATCCTGGCTAAAGAATCCTGGTGATAAGCACGTGCATAAGTAGGTAGGAGATCTTTGAAGATGATAGGGAAACTTGTACATTACTTCTCTCTGAACTTCAAACAAGACAACCTTAAAATACTTTCCTATGTATTTCTTCTTGGCTGTTGCACCAAAAACTTGTCCTGAGAATGTCTAGGATTCTTGGTAGAAATGCATAAACAAACAACAAACAACAACAAAAAGGTGTCAAGACTTTAGCTAACTAAAACCTTTTTCTTGTCTTACTGATATATTTTTCCATGGCTCTTGAAATACCTGGGAAGTAAGAATGAAGTAGGAAGCAGTCATATATGATAAGCCAATACTTGCTTTTTCTGCTGGTTTTCCAGGCAGTTTCTGGTGGAGTCATGTAAGAGTATGGTCCTTTGCTGCTCATCAGAATAGCACGGGTCAATTCCTACTGTATATATGCTACATATGCTACTTCAAAGTTCTATTGCTGAAAACTATTGGAAATCTCATTCAAAAGAATTACCTTCCTCTCAAAGAAACAACATACAGCACCAACATGTGTTCTTCTTGCTCTCAGTTAATAAGAACATACAAAATTTGAATTTTGCTTTTGGGCTGCGATTCATATTCTTCTTACCCAAACCCCAGGTATGATAAAGATGGTATTTCAAGGCTAATAGTTAAGAAACTGAAGTAGTTTCTCCATCTGTCTTTGAAGTAGAAGCAAGCTTTGGTTATTGCAGGTCCATACCACAATGACTGAGATGCCCAAGTGTGTACAAGCCAAGGAGGTGACAGTTTCACAAAGTAACCAAATTTGAGACTGAGATGCCCTCAGGGATTTTTAATCATTAGCCTCTAGAAGGTACTCTTTGATGGATGTGAGGGAATATTGGGTTTCTTTGTCCCTGTACATTCCCTTTACCACACACATGTAAAGCATATTAAAAAGTTACCTCCATGTTCTCATTTAAATGCGAATGTCATATGTTTGTACTGCTAATTCCTTCTCAAAACCGCTTGATCTGCTCATGTTGATTTATATATATCTTTAATAAATAGTTTCTTTACATGATCTCCATTGTTGATTCTCTCAATGAATGATTTTAACAGTACTGGGACTAAACTAATATGGAAAATTGCTTTTGAGAAAAAATGGGGGAAAATGGTCAGTAAATTAGTCTTCTGTGATCTCTGGTCAAAACAGAGTTTTGCCAAGTGACATTAAATAACAACTGGGCAAGACAGAAACCTTAACAAATAAGCTTTCAAAGACTGTCTAGCTGTAATGCCTCTTCTATTCCATTAATAATGTTTCTAGAGTATTATGTGTTTTTTCTGGTATATATGCAAGATTCCTTTCAGATTTCTATTAGGCCTGACTCATAGCAGATTGTCACAAAATGCCTAAATTATTAGCTTTCTTGTCTAGCAAAACTTGGCTGAAAATATATGGTCAAACTCCTGGTTTTATTCTTTAGTACAGCCCAGAAAAAAAGTAAGGGTTTTTTTCTCAGCTGTAACAGGGGATTTCAGAGGCCTCACTCTGATGAATGTTGTTGCAGCCAGGTTTTTATATTAGTTTTCATCAGTGCCATATCCAAGCATTTTTGTGGTAAGTTTGAGTCTGTAGAGCTGATCACTTGAAATACTCCTCACTGCTAACAAGTCAGCCTTTAGGTGAATATATATAAGTTATAAATCACTGTGAGCTTAAATAGGCATGACCATAATTGTTTACAACTCCTGTACATTCCTATTCCTCCTGTAGCTTGTATTCTACCTTACATATTGCAGGAAAAGCATATCTGTATCAGAATGTACTGAATGAAATACATCCAGTCTGCATGGTTATCTATTAAATGGAATACATACTGCAATTTTAAGCTGACTTCTCTGCTACTTTTTTGTTTAAGTGAAGCATAAATTTAGATTGAAAAAATTAGCAGACACGCTGCATGTTCTGCAATCTCATAGGTCCCTGTAAAACTTTCTCAGTTTCCAAATACAAGTATTACTGGTGCATTCTTGTTGTAACATTATTTACCAGTTGTATGTTGACCATCTGAATACTATAAATTTCTTTTGACGTGGCTGTCCATAAAACATTTTGTAGACATTTTGTGTCCTTGGTACTGATAGTAAATTAAGCAGTCACTCATTTGGGCATTCTTTGTACTGGTAGAGCCCTTTTGTTACAATTTCGAAGAAGGTGTAGTCATCAGTTAATAACTTTTTTAGACCATGTGGTTTTTTCAGTGCTTTGTTCTTCACCCTGAAAGAAGGATATGTTTTCTGTGCTAAATGAGAATGGAATCACTGCATCAGTTCAAATTAAACACAATGTGCTGATGAGACAAAACTGTAGTGTCTGGGAGCACACTTCCAATGTAGCACTCAGAGAGCTTCTGGAAAACCAAGAGAATAAATGCAGCGAGAAATGTAACCAGCAATAGGGTTTCTCTGAACCCTATGGCATCTGTGCCTATTGCTGCTGCTACAGGAACACTCCTCTGTCATTTGGAGGAGCACATTCCCTTCATCAGTCACTGCACAGAAATGATGGGTGCACAGCTCCCCCTGCAGCCCCGCATCTTCTCTTCGAAAACCACTGGGATCACAAGAATGGATGCTTCTGGCTTTTGATGACTTTGTCGCTGGTAAAGGTGTTTTGCACCTGAGTCCTTTTCACCAATGGGGACTTGCTCTTGTCTGTAATAAGCTTGCAGATTGGCACTGTTGCCCTCGAGTGCATGAGGGATTCTGGTGTCAGGTGAGGTAAGTTTATTTTCTGGCTTTTTAAAAAAATTTACAGTAATTTCATGAATATAAGCCGCACCTTTTTCATTGAAGAATCCAGCCTACCCCAGCAGTGCGGCTTATATTCAGGTGCGGCTTATCTATGGACAAATCCCAGTGAAATGCCAACCCCAAAGTGAGAGCCAGCCGAGAGGACGCCTGGGGCTGCCTTTAAAGGCTTCTCTGGTCTATGGAAACTGTTGCAACTTGAGCACCTGACACCAATTTGTGTCCGTTACTAATTTGTTACTTTGTTACACATGGATCCTTGCTTTAAAAAAAAAAAGTGCGGGTTATATTCAGGTGCGGCTTATATATGGACAAATCCCGTGGTCTACCCGGCTACCGGGAGGTGTGGCTTATAATCAGGTGTGGCTTATAATTGTGAAATTACTGTATTTATTTATTTATTTATTAATTTTTAAAATTTTGGTAAGTGTCTCAAGACTGGCTCTCTGCCTGCTGCTGCATGGAGCTCTCCTCAGGCCACCCCATGTTTTTCAGAGATGAGCATATTTTTTAACTTTAAAAGTAAGTATGAAGAGGAGCTAACCCTTATCCTCTATTCCCTCTCTTCTTTCACCTCATTGTACCCACTGCTTAGTCCAGTCTAGCTGCAATAACACAGAGAGGACTCTCCTGGTTTTGCTTCCCACTGAAATGCCAGTATATTTCTTTAACTTACTGGCTGCATTCCACTTCCTTAGTTTATGCCTTTCTCCCCTACTTTCTGAAGATGATTTGTTTTGACATGCATCTTTTTAAAGGAGAAGTGTGTCTTAGAAAGTGGAGGTGAAATACAGGCACATAGAATTTGGGAATTCAGTCCAAATACAGCAATACTGAGGGTCCAGGATCCATATTCAAATGTAAAATTGAAAGCAGTACTTTGGCTGCTTTGATTTTTTTCATCAAGCAACCTGCTCTGATCCTGAACTTGCCCGTATAGAAAAATTGTCTTGGATGCTAACTCTTGGACGATAAGGGTTTGCCTGTGCAGAATAATAAAGGTATGAACTGAGAGTACCTTAGGTAAACAACATTGCAGCCCTGTGAAACCACATATTAAAAAAAAAAAAAAAAAGAAAAAAAAACCCCAAGAAAAACGTGGCCTAATTTAATTTTACTTAATATGTTTTTGCAACATATTAAACTAAAACAAATTTAGGTTGCATTTATGGCAGGCTTTTGATGTGGTTCAACTACTCCGCTTGAAGGGATAATTGAGATGATTTTTTCTGAGTGTGCTGTGTGGATGAGACATGACACACAGCACCACGCTATCCAGTAATGTTCTCTCAGGAGACCACAATGTATAGTTGTGGCAATGAATAACAATTGACTATATGCAGAAATAAAGATCAAAAGCCCTGGGATCAAGTCAGAATCCGGAGAGGCAGAGGAACTGTTTTGCTGGGTGAGTCTCCCACATGCTGGCCTTTCTTGCAGCTTTCAAGCCCACCAAAGGGACCTGTTTAGTGACTTGTGCTTGCTGGAAGGTGGCTCACTTGAGGGGAAAAGCCGAGAAAGTTAGGTTTTGGGGACAGATTCTGGAATCTTTTTTGTATTCAAGGGAAATCACTTTGCATAGGAGAAGTAGATTTTGGAGGTTGATCCTGAGACTGCATGTGATGGTGGTTCCCTGAGGAAGAAAGCAGTTTGCAGGGGTTTAAATTATTTCCAACACCTCCACTTCCCATTTATCCACCCAAGCTAGAATGGGAAGAAGACCTTAGGAGCATCTCCTTTTAGATAGAAAGTTCTTGTGCTTTCAGCTAAAGGTACTAAATGTAAATATCCTGTGTGTGGATTGCATGCAATGCATTTTGACAACATGGTTTTATAATTATTACATTTGTTTCATATTTAGAGATGCTGTGGAAAGGGACCCATTTAAGCAAAGGTGGGTTACTCCCAGAAAAGGTATCTTTTGACTTTTTGTGAGGAGCTACCAGTGTGGCCTCTTGGAAAATTATGAGAGCCACCCTGTCCACTTTTTCTCATATTTCTGGTAAGTTTTCATCTCATCTGCCACTTGGGATACACTAAGAGGGAAAGAGGAAGGATTTGTGTCAGAGAAGCAGCCAGATGAACTTGCTAATCTCAGTGGGGTGAATGATAGGGCTATTTTGCCTTGTACACTTTCTAAATTCCCAGTGAACCTCAGCACAGCAGTCTCTATGATGGATGAAAGACCAGATTTTTTTTCCTCTACCTGTATAAACTACATAAATTTTGTGCTTCTTTTAGAGATTTTGCTTTTATAGCAAATGAAAAACAACAGAGGAGCAGAATGTTTGCCAAACCTGTTGTGACAGCATCCCAGGAAACTGCCTGCTGGGCAGAGACAGGAATAGGGAGAAATTGTCTGACTGTGGGGGTCTCCTGCTGTAGGTCAGCAGAAAGCCATTCCTTGCCATTTGCTTATCCTGTATCCTGGACTGAAATGGATTTTAATTTGCACAGGTGCGCTGAATGGGAGTAGAAGTCTGCTTTCCAATGAATCTTGGTAATGAATAAAATAGAAAAGCAGGAGTTAGGCTTTCTTGCAAATAATGCGTAGCAGCAGATGGATCTTGGGAGCTGGATAATACACAGAGTATGCTTCCCTTCAGCTTTAAGTGTAGCAATTTAAGAAGACAAGGCAAAGCTACATGCATGTATAATGCTAAAAATATCATGTTAGAGTCCTCAGGCTTTAGGTCAGCTGTTCAATAGCAGCTGAAAGGAAATCCCCTCTCACCCCCTACCCCATATTCTGTATGAAAGGCTTCTTATACACATGTAGAACAATGTGATGCCAGGCCTTTTAGTTAGTGTATAAATCAAAGTCAACTGCCTTTCTCCAACCAGGTAAACTATTTTAAGTGAAGAATCTATTCAAAGAGGAAGTTATATTGTCCACCATACACAATTAAATAAAAGTATAAAAAAGAAATGAAATTATATATGAAAGAGATAGAACCTCACTCTCTTTGGAGCAAATACATTTGGTTTTTTTCCAGTACGCTAGAAATAAATTTGAAGATAGAAAAGGCCTCAAGCACTAAGCTAATTGTATTAACCCCTCCAGCTTTTCACATTTTTTCCATAAAACAAAAATCTCTTTTCTCCTCTCTTCATTGGAATAAATAGTGGCATTTCTTTTCTCTACAGGCTGGAGATGGTGAATTGAAACAACCATAATAAGAGTGGCAGCCAAAAACAAGGGCATTTACAAAGGATAATTATTGCTTGGATTATGAATATCAAATTTCTATTGACATGAAAAAATTACATCTTGCAGAGATATTATAAGCATTGTTATTCACAATGAAGCATGACAGAAAAGATTTTACTCTCAGCTGCCTGTAGAATTAAATCACATGAGCTGTTCTTTCTTCAGAGAAATGTGGAGCTCAAACTTAGAAGGATGCATATTTCTATGTAAAAATAGCATCATTCCCCTTCCTTGAATTTGATTCAAACTAGAATGGAGAATTGCTGTATAGGAAACACAGGTGGGGAATGTGAAGTTGGGGAATATAAAGTTCTCTGGGGGTGGAAAGAATTTCCAGTTCCCCACCCACTTGTTATCTTCAGCCTCATTTGACTAAGAATGTCCCTGCCAGGTAAGTGGGTTGGAAACTTCCAAAATTCTTCCTCCAAGGAGCGACTGAGATCCTGGATCGCTGATAGCATTTCAAGTGACAGCAGCAACTTCAAAGTCTTAAGGATTGAGGAGGCAAAAGATGAACGTGCATGGCTTTACTGTTAAATTGAAAATAGTGACAGTATAAGTAATATTACATCTTATATATATATAGTGTTTTGACACTCCTCTTTTTTTCCTGAACAGTTAAAATCAGGCATTTCCTCTGTCCGAGATGTGCTTTAGTCTTGCTGTCAATGCTTGCATAAATCCAAACTTGTTCCAAACATATAGAGGTTTTTAAAAGCTGTTAGTGAGAAAAAATGCCGATTTTTTTCATCCTTACCAATTGCACACAGAGTTTGTCAAAAATTTTATAGCCCCTCTTTGTTTAAAACAGCATTTTTTGTGTCTATAAGTCATTATAAATTGACTGTGATGTCAAGGAAAAAAAATCTCCCAGGAAATGTATAAGCTCACATATAACCACAAATAGAGTAATATCTCTCAAAAATTGAGACAATAATAATCAAATATTCAAAACAGGTTCTAATTTTGCCTAGAAATGAGAAGCAACATAACTACACTGTTTAAGTTGGGATGTGATCCTTCAAATAAACATTTAAAAATTTATTTGTATTGGCTTCTGGTGTATCATATTTTAGCATTTCCTGATCTCCAGAAAATTTAATGACATGTTAATTTTGAAGGCATATTCATTCTGGATGGCAATTTGAAGCCATCTAGACATGGAGGTACAGAAGTTTCTCTCCAGTTTGTTTTGTTCTACAGGTTCTGCTCTTCTTATGCACTACTCAGAAGTCTCTGGGGTCCTTGGATGCCCAAGGCACAGAAACAACCCAGAATATATTTGTTTGGTGTGGTCCTGATATTTAAGTTTCATATCTTTACCTTTGCTAAGTAGGAAATGCTTTTTGCCACCTCTAAATTACTTCAGCTCAGCTGGTCTCTGTAAAATTCACCTTAGTCCTTTGGGGATTCCACCTGTGTCCAAAAGTATGTCGGAGTATTCTGCCTGCTACATACACATAAGGTGGGAGCCCACGTCATGATGGAGGAGAGTGGGATCCCCACCATGTGTTGTTTCTTTCTTGGGATAATGTTTGAGAGATCTGAAGATTGGCTTGAGAGAATACAGGAGTGTAATTCTTCTACTAAAGGCCATGTGTTGCAGTGCTGTTTGGTAGATTAAGTTTCCCTTTAATATGTGTGTGTGGTCATTCTGTGATGTGAATTTCTGTAAAGGTCAGCAAATACTTTTTCCATTCTATATATGGAACTCATTTTCTGGAATTCATGGCTATTAGCTGAATTTTCACAGGATGTGATACTTTAGATGTGATACAAAAAGGATCTGCTTCATTTGCAATATAATTTATTTCTCTTTATCATATGTATTCTACTATAAATGTGTCATACCTTTGTGTTCTATCTGTCTAAAGTCATTAGGGAGCAATCACTGTTTATTTGTGAATTTCTTTCAGTGAAGATATCTCTTCCAGTTTAGGTTTGCATCATAACTTTTTAACCAATGTATGTTAGGCCTGTGTCAACTTTACATTTTGCATTGTTTAGGATGTTCACTTTCTTTCTTTTCTCTTGTTTGTTTTTAAGGAAAAAATAAAGCAATCTCTTTCTAATTGAACATCATAGTATTGGGAATTATTTTTGATGTTATTACACTTTTTTTTCTTAGTGCAATTTGTCACTGAAGGAGTTGCTGGAAGTTTTAAGTATGTGAATAATAGCATAAATTACCTGCCTGAGAAACATCAGTGAGAGTGGATGATTAGAGGGAGTGAAAATGTCTGTTTTGATAAATTAAAGTTGAACAACCTCAGAAAAAAAAAAATTGCTGTCTATTTGTATTGTTGGCTGCGTGTATAAATCTATAGGCATTAATACTGTCAGTGGTATTTATCCACATTTCTGATGCATACTGAGGACACCATTGGTTTCTGCTTAATTAAGTATAACAGAACTAAACCTATGGAAAGGGACCTGTCTACTACTCTGTAACTTTGGTATTTGCCTGGATAATATTAGAAATACTTAAGCTCTGAAAAGAGATTTTTCCTGCTAAGATGGGTATTTTTGATAATAAAACAACTGAAGTCAGATTAAAGAAAATAATTTAATGCTGGAAATACTACAAGCCAATTGCCATAGGATCTCCCACAATAATCTAATTATAGATTGATAGATTTTTCTGGTAGAAAACTGATACACTGGAATTCTTGAGGGATAGGTGTCAAAGTTATTTTAAATGTTCAAAGCATTAAAAATAGAAGCAGTAGTTTTTAAAAATAAAATTTTCACTTTAAGTACTTAGAATTTTGTATGGTTTTAAGAACAGTTGTACAGAGCAATTCAATAAATGAAAAAAAAATAAAAAGAAAAGTCAAGGCTACTATTATAGGAAAGTCAAATATTTTCACCATTAGGTGCCACATTGTCTCTTTTTCTTCTCTTTCCATTGATTGTGTTCCTTGCTGTCTCCCCACATATTTTCCTGAAATTGTCTAATATGAAAAGTATCTCATAGACTTTGTGACAAGAGGCTTCCATACAAAGTTCCTTAATGCACATATTGTGACCATTGTGTATGCACACTCCAGCCTCTTTGCTCCTCGCTTAGCGAAATTATAGATTTAAACAGATGGGGACAATTGTGCTGTGTTACAGCTCATAAAATCTTCCAACTTTCAACCACATCAGTCTCACTGGAAATGCATTTGAGCTGAGTTACGAAAATGCTGAAATGTTGGATTACATACAACCTGCTCCACACAAACCTCCCTTTCAGTTAGCCAAGTACATATATGCACACCTTAAGGAAGGGGGACAATTCTAGTGGAAAGACAGCAACAGCACTTCTTAAAACTCATTGGAATATATAAAAATGTTCAACACTGCAAAATGTTGCCCTGAAAGGCTCTAACTTTAATACTTGACCATGAGAATGAATAGGTAAACTAATAATTTTTTATTACCTAACACAGCACAAACTCCTTCCAGATTTATTTGTGGGTTGATGAAAGCCCTATATTCATCATAATCTGTGTTAATCTGTAAAGCAAGAAAGGCTGCAATGCTTTTGGTGGCCTGTGGCTTCGGCTCTTGGTTGCTCCTTTCATATGTTACTTGTGTCAAAAAATTGATTTGTCTGCTATTTGCCCTTAATACTGTTCTGCAGATCCTTGGGCGAAGCTTCTCCTGCCTGTGTGCAACCACTCATGCATGGTTCAAAATAACAAAGATTAGTTTATAGATATATTTCTAATATTTATTTTAACTTTAAGAATCATGGCTCTAAAGCACACTAGGCACTTGAATCTGGAGTCAGAAGTGCGAGTAGCAACAAGAAATATATAAAACTCAGAATCCTCATCTTGCTTGTACCACCTTGTGGATTTATCTTCATTAAATCCAGCACCCAGCATAGCATTTCCTTTGATTCGTATTTGAGTAATCACTTCAAAACACAACTTTGCAGTAATGAAGCAATGGCTTTAAAGTCAGTGTCTGTTGCTTTTGTGTGAATTTGGAATATCCTCATTGCATTGTGCCTGACATTACAAAACACACCACTGAATAATACAACATACAATAGATTCTTGAAACAAAGAACATCCCAAACTGAGCTAGGAGCTTTCAGATCTGCATCAAATGCTTCCACGAGGATAAAATCAGATGCTGAGGAGCAACCTGTGGTACTCTTTGTTCTTCCCGTGGAAAGAGATATGCTATTTCTAATCGCTCATATGTGGTTTCTGGGGAGACATAAAAAAATGGGTTTTAACATAGCTGGTGAGGTTTTTCTCTGTTAGGGATCAATGATTAGCACTCAGTGACTTCAGCCAGTCACTTGTTGAACAGACCATTTGTAGCTTCCTGAAAAAAGAAATCAGAACTGCTTTTTCTCTGTTTCTTGCTTCTTTTTTTTCCTGCCATTACAGAAACTGCTGTCACTGTTTCTTTCAAATTCCTTTCTGAAGTACATATCTAAACCTCAGAAGTTTGGTGTTTAGGGAAGTGGACAGGTGGAATTGGCATGGTGTGTCTCCTACTGATGTTGCATGAAACAGGAAAAAGCTAACTGCAGGAGAAAGATGATGAAGGATAAGGTTGTTCACCAAATGGGTTTCAAATTTAATTGCCTCAAGCCTGTTTGCTGAAACTAATCTGTGTAGAAAATAAAGGGCTTTCATGAGTGAGGAAGGCAAAAAGGTATTGACCTCCTCCTGTGTATTCCAAGCACCTATGAATCAAGGTTTTTCTAGAAATGGAGAGGAAGGTTATTTTAGTTGGATGTTTTGTTCCTGGAAGATTTGTATCTAGGCCTTTAGCTACTGTAAAGCAGTGAAGTCCTGTTGGAATGCTCTCTGTAAAGTTATACTGATTTAGAGAAGGTGGGTACCCAATGCAATATAGTCTTCCAATGTAGCAGTGACATAACAAAGTGTTAAACTTTCCATTACTGAATGTCCACTTGAAAAGATTATTTAACTCTACCAGAAAAATCACATCCTGGGAAAAAAAAAATGTTTTCAGGAGAAATCTCTCTGTGAGGAATTGCATTCTGCCCTTTGGGTCATGCTTCTTTGCATGTATCCTGAAACTCTTCCAAAAAAAAAAAAACCACCCTCTTCACAGCTGCATTATTTTCATCACATAATAAAAATACCCCAGTCTTACTTCTTCCTCTTTCTGAGAAAATAAACACATATTGAACCGTACAGGTTGAGCTTCTTAAAAAAAAAGAAAAAAAAAGAAAAAAAATACCATGGAGGTTAGAATGGGTTGAGATAATTAAGGAAACAGTTTTCTTTTCACTGGCATGATTTTCCAGACAACAGACTGCTTAATGTAGATCCTAGATATAAAAGTCTTCTATCAGAATTTGAAATGTTGCTTTCTGCAAAGCTGACATAAATAAAACCCAGATTTGCAATCAAGTTTTCTGGACTACATCCCAACCCTCCTGAACTTCAGTATGTTTTGTTGGGGCTTTTTTAACACTGTGGACTGTATTAAATTTGTGATAAGAATTTTCTCAAGAAGAAGGAACTTCAGTGTTGCTAAAGAAATGGGATGGAAATACCAGGCAAATACAGAGTCAAATCCTCCTGACAGAACATCTGTCAGAGGTGGACAGAACCTGAGGAGCTTTGGAAAATTTACTTTCCAGGTTTTCTGATTCTTTTTCTCTTCCCTGGAATGGATTTTGAGATTCATTACAGCCTTCAAATGAGAGGCTAAGAAAATGTAAGATCTGCATAGGATTTCGGGTGGCTGAAAAGCATGTTCCCTAAGTCCTACTCAATTGCCTCTGCAGCCAAGGAAGCAAATGTTTTATGCTAGTTATTTTATTTGTATTAAGGTAAGCCTTGGCCAACATAAAATTTGGTTTCCTGTTGTGTCCAGAAGCACCTTGATTAAATGCTTCTATTCAATGGGAGGGAGAGATGATCCCTCCCACTTTCTGTCCTACACACTTGTGATATGTTCCTTCATTTCAAGAGTTGTACATCAATTCCTTGGGATAGAGAGAGACCCCTGTTCCTTGCATGCGCCAGGCTAGAGAGTATTCAGTAAAATAAATTTATCCTTTCAGGGAAGAAAGGATGTGTGCAAGCGGTTTATTTTGGTAACTTGTTTATGGACTTATTCTTTCTTGTGATGATGTGCTTTGGTGGTTTAGGGCAGAGTCTGTTTCCTTCACCTGTACTGCTGCAGAATTCTGCAAAAAATACACCTGAAGCCAGGACCTGACACAGGACCATCCATGAATACGTAAATATATTATATACACACCAATATACAGTCAAACCTAATCACTTGGCAACAATAGAGTGTGGCCTATGGTGACATTCTTGCTATTAGTGCTTATGACAAGAAAAGATGTCATGCTTATGTCCCCTTGGAACTGCATCTACCAAAATGTTCTGTTCCTAGATCTGATTGCCATCTTCCATTTGGTCTTGCTCTCCTTTGTCAGGAAGAAGTTTTTAACCTCCTGCTGAGTAAATGCTGTGGGTCTGATGTAATTCAGGAAGTCCTCTGTCTGATGTGTGTTGGATAAACACTGTTGCTGACCATAGCACTCAATTTGGGACCATTTAATTTTACATCTGTTCTTTGAGATTTCCCTCAAGGAAAGAACACTGAAATCCACACCCCAGAAGCCAAGCATAGTTTGGAAAGCAACCCAAATTGTTGTCTTCTGTTCATAATGGTTCATCACCTGATTTTAGAGCTGGGGGCAGTGAAGAAAGTAGTGCAAGAAGGAAATAATTTCCCCAGAAATATAATAATGAGGAAAAAACCTGCTTAAGACAATAACCCTTATTTTCTTCAATTTTCTTACTTTTTACTATTTGTTGTTTAATTTGGCAGCATCTGCTTTAATGTTAGTCAGACCAACTGTTGGTAACTAAGATTTGTCTGAAGTTTTGATGTACAATATTGCAGCATTAAATGCATCAGAAGGATGATTATTGAATTAATTGAAAAATGTGTTTCTGACTCTTAAGATCATCTAGTCTTAAGAGCTCACAGTCCTGCTTTCCAGATCTGAGTAGAATTTGTTAACATTGAGATGCAGGATACCACCTTATATACAAGTTCCCTTTTTGCTTCCCCCTTCATGGTACCGGATAAAGCTGTCTAAGCATAAACACACACTGATACATTATGTTCAGAAACTGCTATGATGTCCATTTTGATAGGAAGCTTGTCAAAAATGATTTTGTGAATCTTGCCTTTGAAAGACTTTGTGTGACACACTTGAAGGTCAGCTATATAAAATACAAGTGTAAAAGAATTTATTTTACCATTAGTCTACCTGTTAGACTTAATGCTAATTTAAAAGTTGGGGTTTTTTTTTTCAATACAATTTTTTTTCAGTACAATTAAAATACTACCTTAAGGACTGAAGAGACATTGGAAGGCATTTAATGCCGAAATTTCTAAACTGTCTATTACACATGTCTACTGACTAATTTTTAGCAAAGCAGACATTTGATCCAGTGTTTAACCTACTGCTGTTCTGAGGGGGTATATAAATCTGGCAACTGGCATGAGGACCTCTTTAAGTTCTCTAATGGTAATGAATTCAGTAGCATTAGAAAGGTCATTTTGGAACAATCCTGGGATTTAGAAACAGTACTCAATTCTCTGCTAGAATTATTCCATGCTATGATGTAACTTGGTAACTATTTGGAAATTTTATCTTAAATTCTTTCATGAAAGTGGCCCATAAATAGTACTTATAATTTCCATCGGAGTCCTTTGGGGTAGGTATTTATTATTCACGTTTTATAGACAGCAGTATTAACAGAAAAGGAAAAAGAAATCCTACTAGTTTTTTGTGTATCCTTTTTTTTTTTTTTTTTTTTTTCACCAAAATCAAAGTAGAATAGAATCTCTGGAAGGGAAAATCTGTGTCAAGTCAAGAACAAAAATATTCAAGACAACTTTTGATAGAGAAAAATTTTCTCCCACCATATCCCATCAGCTCAATTTTCCCCTTGCCTCCCCCAATTAAAACAGTTCCAGAAAAAAAAATCAAATAGGTCTTTAAAGGCCGTAGAAAACAAAATATTGTTAAGACTCCTAATTATTTTTGTAAAGATTTTTGCCTGTGTGTCATAAAGGATGATACTGCACATTCACAGTGATGAACTGATCACTTCTTTCTGAGAAAAGCTAGGACAGTTTTAGGTCATGCTGCTTTGCGGGCAGAGGCAATGATGATGGTTGTGATGGTCATTGCTCCCACTGCTATGCACCAGCACATCTAATACTCAGAAATTATGTGGGCCCTGATTTTATAACTGCTCTCAATTTTTATTAGTCCCAGTTACTTCACAGTGACTCTTCAGTGTGTAAAAATAAACACTTGGATTTCTGCAGAATGAGGGTCTTAGTATGTAGCTGCATATGACGGGGTCTGGCCCTGATCTCATGAAGGAAAATAAACCATATGCAAACACAGAGCTTGTTAATATTTTCTTGAGTCCTTTCACCCCACTTCAGTCACTGTTACTAATTTGTTTTGATTAGGGTAAAATTTCAAGAGTTTGCATACTTTTATTTTGTCTGAATGACTCCATGGGGTCTTGGTTATTTTATATTACCTTGACTGTCACAAGCAAAATCAGACGCTGATAAAATTATGTAAATGTAAATGTCAATAAAATAAATTGTTCTATTTTTGCAGATGTTCTTCATCTGGATTGAATTTGATTGTGGATGCTTGTCTTCATGCATAATGATCCAAAGCTAAAGGATGAAAGTGTTGGAGCAAAGAAAACACATTCTGAGTCTTTACTGTAAATTATACACTATACAAAATCAGCCCAAATTGTTCAAACCCTTGGACAATTACAATGTTATTCTACTCACCATGCTGAGTACTGTGTAATTATCATGGTTAGCAGCAGTTTGCTTGCTCTTAGTCCTGCAGGGAGATGCAAGCTTTACTGAACAAGAAATAAAAGCAGATGTTAGACCTTATTTTGTTTTCTGACTCAGCAACTGAAAATACCCACAAAATCTGAAGGATTTTTTTCCATTTATTTAATTCATATAGAATTAACAAAAACAGTGCTATTGATCAGATACGCACTGTGCTCTACATAATGGATAGTGTGGTTAGTTGCATGATTAAAGAATTTGCTAAGTTGCAGCCCCCAGCTTCATTTGTAAAAAGAAAGAAAAAAAATCAGAGATATTGTTCCCAGAGATGGAAGATCCAACTAACAAGAAACATTTTGTTTTTACAGGCTCACCCTTCTCCTATTAAGTCAATGATAGATTTTTTTGCATAGTTAATCATGCAGGAAACATACTTCACATTTATTTCATTTGTTTTGTAGGGTTCGTTTGCCCATCCTCTTCACAAAGATGATCAGTCTTCCCATCTTCCTTAGTAAAAGCTTTTCAGAAAAATTAAATTCCAAGAACTTGTCTTATGGGCCAAGCTTTTGAACCTCAACAACCTTTGTGTAATTATTATAAGCCTTTAATCTAAATGTGAGATACTTCTGCAAACTTTGGTGGGTCTACTTTCCACTTGACGTCAAAACTTGGAGCAAATGGATCGGGAAACCGGTATTAGGAGATACCTTTAGCTTGACCAGTTAGAGGAGGATTTGGGATTCCTGCTGTCATCAGGCTGTTTTGTTTAGAAGATAGTAATTACTTTATTTTTTATACCTCTATGTAATTTCTGCCTAAAAAAATCTAAGAAGTATTTATAATCTGCCCACAAATATGCTATAGGAGTATTAAGGAAAAATAGCAACTGTTCTTGTTCTTGGATGTGCTGTTAGATATTATGAAGTCTTTCTTTCCCTGGAGAGGAAATGGAAGGTCCCCAGAGGGAGTGTTAGCTAAATTAGTCTCAACTAACTTATTGAAGTCTACCTGAGTCTTTTGCAATGTATTACTGGGCAGAGTATGCTGCTGTAGCTAGACACCTGGAAGACTAGAGCACAAGTCACTGTGCACATGCACTTGTCTAAAGGCGGCAGCTGAAGAAGGCAGAAAATAGGGTTATTGCAGTCCTTTCTTTCCTTTGCATGGTACAACACGTTTTGAAGGAACTTGTAGAATCTTAATGTGTGGCTGGAACGGCTTCTTGCTATAGACTGACCCTCAAAGGTTTGTAGTGAAATTTTTATTTCTCAGTATTTAGATTGCTGTGATTCCTCTTTAAAGTATTTTCTTCTGGTTAAAGCACTTGCTTGACTTTGTATTGGCACAGATGTGCTCACCTTTCCCATTTTGTCTTTGTCTTTAAACTATTTAGCAGCTCTTGGTGCTGACTGCAAGTCCCACAATCAAAAGATCTTTTTTTCTGTATGGAAGACATTAATTCTAGGGTTGTGATAGCTTGTTTTCCATATCTGTCTTCCTAACTTCTAAGCATGTGCAATAATTGAGGCCTTCCTCTTCAGGATTATTCCCAACACAAAATGTTTTGGTAGGTATTTCACCTTCTCATCTAGGGTGGGAATAAAAGGGAAAGGTTTCTATCAATTTCTATATGCTAGGGCCAGCTTTTTGATTCCTTATCCTTTTAATGGTCTCTGTAAATGTGATTGGGCCATTCAATTGTTTTGGTTCACTTGAGGTGGGATTATTTTGGGCAAATCTTCCATATGCCACTGCAAGCAAGAGGTAATTTAGGACTTGTGGGTCACATTTTTATCTAAGTGTGTTTAAAAGGATGAACACTCTTTAAAAAAAAGTATTTTATAAGTAAGCTTTGTGCATTTTGTTACTATTGAACAACACTTTCATGCACTGTATAAGAGTTATGATGTCTAATTTTAGTTCACAAAAAATGGAGCTTTTCCTACCTTTGATATATTCTTGTGCCAAATCGGTGAATAGGGGTGTCAAGCTCCATCTTCTACTGTTCTTTTCCTTTCGATCTTTATTTCTTTTTTTGGCTAAGGCTATAATTTTCTTAAACTCAAAATTCTTAATTCTTTTTTTACTGTAGAATATTCTGTAAGTGCCAGGAGAGCCACAGTGCAGAGTTGTTTTCTCACTAATGTATTTTGTTGCAGTGAAAATTCAGTCTCCAAGAAAACAAATATATTTTGTAGGAGGAAAAAACCAGTGTTGATCAGCACCTTTGTGAGATATTAGCTGTATTCTCTTTTGAACTCTGTCTTGATTGTAATGGAGCACTCAATAAAAAAAAGATTGCTGTGCTTATATATGTTTTAGGAAGAAATGGACTGAACACACACTGCCACACACACTGAGCTGCGTTGTATAGGATGTTTCCTTTAGAGTGCTGCAATTAAGCCTGCTGAAAAATTAGCTCACCAAGTGCATGCTAATAGCGAACAGAAAAAAAATGCAGTTGTAAGTAGCTTTATTGCAAGGCTTTACAGATGCAGTGACCAAAATCAGCTGCAACTGCCACAGTTTAATACTTATTTCTTATTTAAAGTAAAATAGCAGAAACCTCTTAGAATCTTTTTTTTTATGCCAAGGTCTTGAGTGATAACTTGAAAACATGATTCACTACCCATGGCCTGTCTGTGGGAGAAGCCAGCCCCAGAGAAAACCATAAGAAGGTCAGGTGGGAGTCCTTGTTTCTATGAGGATTAATCCTGGAGTAGGAGACTGCTAGGGAAGCAAAGTAGTCCCTGTTAGCCACCTGAGTGTATTTTGTGTCTGAGAGGCAAGAAGATCCTGGACTCACAGACTCTGCTATATTTAGCACTCATCTGGCTAACACCATCACTCACTGTGAGCAGCTCTTTCCTCTCATTTTTGGCAAAAATTACTCATTTAAGTCAAAAAGAAAAGTGCAGAGATCCTCACACACGCAGAGAAGATTTTCCCATGGCTCTTAGCTCCTGCACAGCACAGCTGCCCAGAGCTGAGTGGCACCCTGTACTTCAGGGAAAATACACAATGTCTTGTCTACTGCTGGGCTTGGTGCCCATCTCCACCTTTTTCAGCACAGAGTAATGTCACTGAGGTGTTCACAGTACAGCAGAGTGCTCTGCAGTGTAGGATGGAAAATTGCATTTCCTGTTGCATATTTTGGTATCCTCTGGATGCGTGACCAGCCGGTTGCTTTTGATACGGATTTGAGGGAGTCCTGTTGAAAGGTTTAGCTGAGACTAAGCATCCACAGCTATGTAATCATGGAGGAGGCTGAAGAACCAATTCCCAAAATCTGAGTTTTAGTTCTACTCACTTTCATCCAACCTTAATAAATTTGCCCAAACTCTGCCTTCTGAGATTTTCCTGGGGTACTACACTGCAACCCTTGTGCTGCCCAGAAAACACATTTTCTGAGCCTTCTTATGATATTTGGGACTAGGAATTCCAAACTGAACAAACTGCTTGTGCTTGAGCACCAAAGCCTTAATTCGAACCACTTTTGAAGTCCTTTTCTGATTGCTTGGTGCCTTCTCAAGTTGTCTACATGGAGTAAGGTAGGTTCCTGCAGAGATGTGGTTCTAAACCCAGAGCTCTGGTCTACAGCCATACTGAGGGCTTGCTGTAACAACAGGAGATTCTGTATTAAAACACTGAAAAGCTGACATTTGAACATCTGCTGTTGCTAAGTAAATATTATTAATGAATAAGTAGTTCCTCAAAGACTTGTCAGTGTTTATTCTTTGTACTTTTATCAAACTTCTGTATATTATTTTTCGTTCTTTCCTCCTATGAGAGGAAAATATCTTCCTTCCCTGAACTGTGGGTAAGAGAAAATCTCTGAGGAATCACTTTAATAACCTTGCTCCCTGCATTGAACGGACAAGAACTTCTCTGTGGTCTCCAGTTTTCCCAAGATAATTTTCTGTTTGTTTTCCATGGTACTATCTGGTGAATAAACATAACTGTTCCCCACTTCCCATCTCTCACAGCTTGCTGTAGGTGACCAGTCAAACATTTGGTGCCAGATTAATGACAGAAAACAGATTTTATTGTCCAAGTCATCTGTGAATGATGGGACTCTCTGTTAATTCCCATGAAAGCTAACTAATCTTCCAATTGAAATACTGCTTTTACAATCCAGGCTGTCATGGGGAGCAGCTTTTCTTTTTTTTTTTTTTGGGAGAAAAATAAACCACACAGAATCTTTTTATTGACTGGGGGAAGGAGGGGGAAGGGCAACTTCACCTCTTTTTTTGGATTCTATTCCACTGAGGGTACTTATATTCCATTGGAAATGCAAAAGCCCAGGGTCAGCTTTTCTTCTCATGGTCACACAGCAGTCTTTGCTTTCTCCTTGTCATCTTCAACAACAGCAAATTTAAAACTTAGAGAGGTGGTACGTTTTCTTAGGGAGAGACTGTGCAAAACTTACTCAAATGTTGGACTCAAAGTTGAAATTAGTGTTATATCTTTGACAAAAAGTATTACAAAATAATCTGTAAAAATTTCTTAAAAAATTACCAACCATCAATCCAGTGATCTGCTACTATTTATCTTCGTATTACGTATTACTATTTTGGGATGAAATTATAGATAACTATGTATATAAAAATATACTTTAGGAATATTACCCTGATTCAGGAATGAATGCTTGAAAGAAAGAAAGAAGCAAAATGCTGACTCACTATTAATGCAACTCATACTAACAGGAAATACTATTTTTCTATATCCTCTTCTTTTTTTCTGTACTGTCATCTTTTGGCATTTTGGCAAAGCAAAATCATAGTTTCCAACAGGTGTGGGAGGGGATATCAGGAAAACTGGTGGAATTAGTAGCCTTTTTTTTAAAACATTTTTTGAAGAAGCAAAAATCTTTTATAAGCTGTAAAGCAAAAAACACAAAGATCAGTGACAGTGGAGTTTATTTGTTTACTATGAGAATGGTTCTAGTTGTAAGGTAATAATAGAGTCCAGCTGTTTTCTGTGAATCCAGCCATCAGCAGCACAAGAAGGTGAAGAAGGCAAATGGTGACTGCCTGAGAGGAGAAGGTGAGCAGCAGGGTGAGGGATGGCTACCTGACATGGAAGATCAGGATCAGGAGCAGGGAAATACGGTTCCCAGAGATGACCAAGGTCAAGCTCAGTAGAAGGCTCTTGTACAAAAGACATCAGCAGAATACAAAAGCTTCTTCTAACAAGCCAAATCTGTTCATCAGATTAATATGTGAGATAAATTTGTTTTCTGTGTAGCACATTATTGATACAATTTTAATTAATCTGTTATTAATGACTGAAGATTTTGTAGAACACTTATTTAACAAGCTACAGATAATTAGCTCATAGAGATATACATGCATAGATAATTACATAGTAATAATTTAGATATCATTATAATTTAGGAAGACTGCTAATTGTCATGTGACTTTGTAAGCTATTATTTTAACTGCCAATGTCATTCATTTATATTTCTCAACAGTTCACTGCATATTTTCTATTAAAATAACTATAGGGGAAATTAATCTCTAAACAAATGCAATACAATGATCCTTTTATCTTTAGGTTGCAACTTGCTGATCCAAACCCAACTCAGTTATGGCTACAATTTGTGGCTGGTAGACAATACTGGCAGAAGAACAAATGGATCCTATGAATAAATTCAGGCTGATAATTAGAAGACAGTTTTTAGCCATCTGGAAAAGAAGTCAGCCTGCAGAATGTTGTGGAACAACCTTCAGATGAATATTGGAATGGAATTGATGATTTATTTGAAGATGAAGCTTGACAATATTCTGCATTAAATTGTTCAGGATAATCATCTGCAATAGTAGGTATGGGGTAGAAATAAAAAAGTTTGTGCTGTGATGTGCATCCCTTTGTGCAATAGGAAGGAATGAGATGCTGGTCTATAAGGATGAGCATCTGTATTATGGAATGCAGATGATGAATGTGGAGGTCAGGAACAAATAGACATGGATCACTTCTCCCCACTAAACAGAGGTGAGCAGTTGCCTGTCCCAGTCCTGCTTTGCTGCAGTTGCAAGGAATTTCCACTGACATCAGTGGAAACAAGAAGAAGTTGTTAGCCAAGAAGTGGCTTCTAAGAGTGTCTTTAGAGACTATTTTGAGAGTCCTTTCTAGTGCTTATACTGGAGCTGCTAGATGCAAATAGCAATTGGATTAAGATCAACAGAGAAAACAGGAGTTTCTTTAGTCTCTCCTTCCTGGGAGGAAGGCTATATTTCCCAAGAAAAGGGCTGGTAGACTGGGGGGCTGTACTGAGTTGAGGGAAGTTGCAATGGTTGGCATTTGCTACTCTGTCCCAAAATGTACTAATTGCTTATTGATTTTGCTGTATGATTCCTTCCTCAACATGAATTTCAAAAGAGAGCAGGCAAGTTCATGGCAACTCAATCCACTGACAGCTGCTGTTTATTGCCCCAAATACAACTTTTGGCTCAGGAACACTTTACCTGCTGATCAGCAATATTTAGAGGACAGGCAAGGCATGAATATGGTCACTAGTCATGTACTGTACTGTCTCTAAAGGTCCACTACTACCACTTATCAGAACTAGGGCTCTGAAATTGGTAATCTGCAAGCCTCATTCACTATGAAGCCCCTATGTTCATTCCCTCTCTTCAAATAAATTTTCCCTCTGTTTTTTTTTTTAATTCCAAAAGAAATAGATTTGAAGAGTTTTGAAAAGTCAGTGTATCAATTTACATTTTTAAAACCATAGTTTGTATTACCAAGAGCCACAAAGAAATATAGATGATTATTCATCTTCCTCAGGAGCTTTTGCAGGAAACTTCCCCAGAAAAGAAATCTGATGGAAAAATGTATTAACATTTTTGTTGTTTGTACAGTTGATTTGTTCCATGGAATACATTGAGTTGCTAAGACTTTATGATGTGAACGTTTCTTGTAATTTTGCCATAGAAAATGGAACAGTCCACCATAATCTTAGTTATGCTAGTTCAACTAAGTAATAAACTCTCACTGATCTTAGCAACATCAGCATATTGTAAATCTCAACCTTTTATTTACCTAACAGTCTTGATTGTTAGCGATTGTTAGATCACTGAGTATACTTAAAATATTGTGGGTAGTACCATTTCTGTGATGTTTTTAATAACAGTGAAATGCTACTGAATCAGCTAGTCTCTTGAACTCCTACATATCACAGACTATTACTTTTAACTACAACTTCAAAAAGCTTGTGGTAGGTCAGAATGTTTTTGTTTCTTCTCTCCTTTCTGATTGCTTGAATCTCCTTAGGTGATAGAAAACAGTTTAATATTTGTTCACACCCTTAAACCATTATTTGCTTCTGCTTTCACCTACTTTCTAGAATGATTTTCTAAATACGTTTCCTTTCCAAGATAAGAGATATATTTAAACTGTTTTATTCATTTGAAGGGGATTTTTTTTTCTTTTGTAAAGAAAGTTTTTTACTTGGAGAACTGTAGCGTGAGACTCCATGTTTTTCTTTACAGCAGCATAAACTTGGAGGGGCAAATCTTGAGAACAGTCATTTGTTTTCTCTAGGCTAATGGCTTTCAGCTGGATGTCTGTCTGCTGAATAATGACTGTACTGCTACATCAACCCATCTCTTCCACTGCAAAACATGTGTTCAGTTAATGACATTGACATATTGGAAGCTGGAATGAGCCTCCCCACTTGAGTTGTTCAAACATGATACATCCTACTAGAATGAAATTAAATAAGGAGATGTGACAAAAGAGGAGGATTCAAGGAAGATGATATTGTATTCTGAAAGTACAGCATCAAAGACACTTTGGTTTTTGACATCACTTGTGCTGCTCATTATTTAATCATTCCCACCATGAGTATTTATTTTCTAAAGGGAAAAATTGGTTTTCAGATTTCAAGTCTTATGTTTTTGATCTTTATTATATGCTTGTACTACTGAGTGATGTGGAAAAAAATAATAAACAGTAGAAAGCTTGAAGTACTCTCTAGAAATGCTGAGAGCAAAATTTGAAAAGTACTCAAGCAGCACATAAAATGTCACGTCCCTTTCCCATTTAGTCATAGGATTGAATTATCCAAGTCACAGAGACAATTATAGAAAATATCCTGGATTTTCTGTAGCGGGGATCACACATGAATGTAAAATAAATACCATAAAGTACATAGGTTTGTGAAATAATTTTGGTTTTTTTGTGATTACAGGTGGGAAAATGTAAGCAACTAAAAAGGAAAGAAATTGCCTATAACAATTCAAGAATTGATTTGAATATTTATTGATTTGATTTTGCCTTTCACCTACATGAGGGAAGCTGATTATACTTTGAAGACTGGAACTGGTTTGTTCTGGTGCGATAGATTTCCATTCAGCCAGGCTAGCTTTGCTAGATCCCTTTTCTTCCACCCCCATCTGGCAGCCCGGTAGGTATAATGTGAACAGGGACACTAAGCATGCAAAAAGTGGCAGTGGGAATTGGTGAGGTCGCATGTGAAAGTTCATTGGCCAGCCAGAACTGCATTCCAGAAATGACAAAAGCCATCCATCTTGTGGATGCAGACCCTTTGGATTTGCTGACAGCAATAATTCCACCCCTAAGTCTCTGGTAACACATTAGCATTAACAGTAATTTTTGCCTCTAGACAGGCTCTGCAGTACAGCATGATGGTTCCTACCCTGTAATTGTAGGATCCTCATTAATCAGAAAGAATATTATGACATTGTGAGCTCACAAGAAAGACAATTCATGACTGACATAATAAAGGCCTAAATTATGCTGCTTTGATGATTGGAGGTGCAAATTTTTTTTCTCTTGTGAAAATAGAATTTAGCAGCTGTATGAAAAAAAACTATAATGAAAGTAGGGAGCATTGAGAGTCAAGCAACACCAGCTTTATCTAGATGAGACCTTTATTTCAAAAGGAAATTAAAATTTGAAAGCTGGTAGTATTTTTTTTAATTGATAAACCAGAATTTAAATCAAGATCTTGAGGGAGAAATATGTGAGAAGCTCATTGCTGCAGCATGGTATTTGGTATTTTGTTGCTATTGCCCTTTAAAATTACAGAAATTTATATATTGTTTTGGCCAGCTTCCAAAATCTGTTTTGACATAGATGAAGTGATTAATACTGAAACACATCTCATAAATTTAATGCAATTATAGATAAACCTATATTCATTAGGAGCCAAAAATTGTAAATGATAAATTAAGAAGAACAACAACAAAAAAAAATCATTAAATCCAGGTTTCTTCTTCCGCTGAAGGTATGTGGACAAACTCAATCAGTCACTGGAAGAAAGCTGAAGGCTCTTTCAATTAGCACTGTGTTAAGAGAAACCAATCCAATGGGAACCCAGCATCCCTTAAAGACAGAGGGCTGGAGACTGAAGGGGTGCTGAGGAGGTGGTGGGTCCCAGAGGAGTGCCCTGTCTTGAGTGGCTGTATGTGATGCTCTGAAATGCTGGGATAAACAGGGAAATTAATCAAAACTCTGTTTTCTCTTCAGGGATTCATTCCTCCAGAACAGGCTGACTGCAGTACTCATGATCCAAGTGACCAATAAATTAAACAAGCATTTAAGACTCTGGGAGAGCCCCCAAAAGTCCCTCCCGAGTTGGAGTCCTCTCATGGGATTAAATTATTTACTCCAGGCACTCGTCTATCCATAGGCTTTTACACTGTCTGACTGCTCAGACAGATTTCTTCTGAGAGCATTAGAAATTGCTCTCTCTTTTCTGGAAAAGTGAAAGTTGAGGAGAAACAAGGGAAAAAAGTTCTGAGTATTACTCCATGTTTTCCCCAGATGATATATTCTGCATGCTTCCCCCTTGACCATTGTTTTTGTCTACTTGAGTTGGTGACATGTAGAACAGTCAAAATTAGCTATTGAGTGTAACTGATGAGGAAAATAGGAATTGTAGTTAAAAAAATATTTCCTGAAATATTTTTGGTGGGGGTGGTACATAAATGATTTAAAGTGTGTATATAGTTTCTTTCAGGAATGATTCTAGGATAGTTCATGAAATTCTTGTTTTCTTCATGGCTCATCCAATGGCTTAATGATTCTTTGCACACTCTGGCACTGCTTAGGACACAGTCTGAGAGGATACCTAAAATTCAAATTTTCTTTAGATTTAAGACTAGACTGGGATTCAAGGAGTGAATTCACAATGGCATTTTGTCTTCCCTTGGCCACAGAGGAGTGATTAAGTAGGAGCAGCTTAGCAGCCAGAGCAAGTTAGATGCACTCACTTTAGGAGTTGCTGGCTTTGCCCTGACTCTGCTTTGGAAGCCAAGCTGCCCGCCTGGCTGTGCTGAGTTTGGACTGGGGAGCAGCCCCAGAGGGAGCACACTGAACCTTCCCACAAACTTCACCCAGAAGTTGAGCCTCCAATACTCAGGGGTCAAAATGGTGTTAAATTGACCTAAAATTTCCCTAAAATTCCTGCAGTGGGGATTTCAGGTTTTCAGCATCTGAGATTTTGGACCGTAAATCTGTTGCTGTGGGGATGTGCAACTTGAATCAAAGGTACAAGATACTATCTGGAAAGGTACTGCCTTGGATGTTACTTTCCCCTGAAATCCAGTGGCATGTAGTAGTATCTCAAATCCTGCTGAGTGTCTTTGTAAATATTGTTTAAAAATACATTCAAATATGTGAATATTTTTATATATATACAGCTGTCATTTATTTATATCTCAAATTCTTGCAGTTGTATTTTTGCTGCCTTCAGGACTGTACCATCTGGAGTGATCTTCAGTCTCTACCTCAAACATTAGTTCATTCTTGGGGGAGTGCTCCAGAAGTGCACAGCACTTGGGCTGTGAGACTTCTATGCCTGTTTCAATGATCACATACAGATGGAATGGAAACACAGGGATCCAGCTGGTTCCCATGGTACCAAGACAAAATTTCATGGAGTGGAGAATTCCTTCTGAGAGACTAAAAACACAAAGATGTTTCTATTAAAATCTCAGTCATTGATTTTTTTGTTACATCAGGCCTATCCTAGAAATACATGAATTAGGCTCTTGTGAGAGGTGGCCACTGTAGTTCTTCTTTGAGGGAACTGCCAGGTTTCATCACACTGACTTGGGGTCAAAGAAGCATAGGACAATAAAATGGTCATGTTCAGCTTCACCTTGAAGAGTTTCATGGCAAAGACCTCATTCAAAACTTAATCTAGAAAGGTGGATTTAATGAAGTATCATAGAAACA
>VRYO01001463.1:92464570-92494110 GCA_009812075.1 Sialia sialis | reverse complement strand
CTTATATTCGGGTGCGGTTTATAATCGTGAAACTACTGTATGTTTATTAGTTTGGAAGATACTTAAAATCAAATATGCATAGATATTTAAAATAACTAAATCTCCAAAATGAAAAATTATTTCTGCCATTAGAAATGATGAATTTTTCCTCTTGCCCAACACTTCAGACTTGCATAATATCACTAAAACAGCCCAAATGAAGACTTACAATGACACAGATGTGTTGGTTTGTTGATTTTTTTTTCCTCTGGTAGTGGAAATTGATCTTCTCTGATGCCTTCAACTATATTGTATGCTGCTTAATGACCAGTACTACTGATGGCAGAAAGAAGTTCACCTAAGTGCTAAAACTGTAAAAAGAGTGTAAGAATTCAAGCAGGAATTATTCATATTTGTTGGTGGCATCTGCAGCTGTACATATGTCTTGCCCTTCCAAACACTGAAGTTCAAGCTATGTTGATAAAACATGTATTTTAATTATCATTTTGTTTTTAGCAATTGTGCCTGTATGTGATCCTGCTTTAGTAATATGATTATTTAATTTTATCCAAGTGTTGTGATTTATAATATTAAATTTAATTAATTAAATTAATTAATTAAATTTAATTATTTAAAATAATATCAAATTTCATTGTGTGCTAACAATTTCTAACAATAATCATGTGCCCAAAATAATAGCTGCTACAACAAAAAGAGCAATAAAATTAACAATAAAACCAACCAGAAAGCCCAACAGTTTTTTCTCAGCAGCTGGACAAGTTCTCCTCTTTCAAGTCTTATCAGCAGTAAAGAGAAGTAAATGAAAACTTTTCTGGACTTACTGGTTGCAGAGAAAGATTACTTCCATTATACATTGAAGAATGAAATCCATTTAATCTCTTTTAACTCCTGACTGCTCAGCAACTTGGATGGGTCGAAGATTTCAATCTACATACACAGTACAGGTACTGTTCTTGGTTTCATTAAAGGTTTCTGCTTTTCAATAGACTCTGTCTACCTTGCCCAAAATTTAAAATTGGCTTTATGAAAACCACTTTCCTGATAGATAAGTATCTGACAGGAAAGGGCATCATTTAACAATAATTTCCAATGATGTGAGTCTAGAAATACTAATGGAGGTAATTACTTTCCAATAGCTCTTATTAAAGCTTTACTGTATCAGTCTCCATAATTAGTCTCTCTGTATGAGGACAGCATCTGGCTCTTCAAATGTCCTTCCAAGAAAAGCACTGAGGTAGAAGTCCAGGTTGCTACAGACTGAGTTTTTTATGCTGTACATACATTTTTTTTTATATCATAGTAGGACAAGTTTTTCCTTTGTTTTTTAGATTTTCAGGTTTGTATGGACCTCCAGATCATTTAACTATGATATATTAGATGCCCTAGCCTATTCTTTTTTCTGCCCCTGATCTTCCTTCCTGCCTATCACAGTAGGCTTTATGACACAGATCCCAATTGCAGCTAATCCTATTAAAAGCTCCAGTTACTTGAAAACGTGTTAATTGGCAAGGACTTAAAAATTGAGACAGTTCTATCAGAACTCTGTGAAGTCCTTGCAGAGATTTTTGCTCATTGGTCTGTCATCAAAAAAAAAAAGATCTAATCAAGGAGCTTTTTGGATAATTCAACAAAAGACCAGATAAATGTTTGGAAATAATTTATTTTGAGTGCTATGAAGGCCAATATCTGGCAACAGCAACTGGACAGATGGGTCAAGCTTGGTTGACCTGTTCATCACACTAAAGCAATACAGTAATATTCAAACCCTTCTCCTTTCAGCACAAGAATGGGTTCCTATATTTTCCTAACTCAGCAGACGTGTGGAGTTTGTTTGCAAATCTAGACTACTCCATTGTGTATTTTATCTTTCCACAGCACTGCAAAGGACAAGAAAATTATCAATTTTCTTGTCCTTAGCAATGGCAGAATTGGCAGTGAATGCAACCCAAAACATTGCAATACAGATCTCTCTTGCAGAAACCTGCCTTAGAAGCACTGTGGGACAATTACAGCCTTTAAGCCACATAATTACTGCTCCAGAAGCTTCATCATCTTGTTAACAATTTCTATTGTCCTTCTATTGCAAATATATATTTTTTGACATGATAAATGTATTTTATGAAATTTCATAATGGAGATGGCACTTCATCATGCAATAAAAGGTTTGGTAATATCAGGTCTTGCTGAAATAGCTAATTGTGTTGCATTATCATATTACATTAACAGCACTCGGGAATTTAAATAAAGAACTCTTGTCCATGCAGCAGTGGCTGTTATTCAGAATTAGTGTGGTGTCAGCTGGAATGCCTATTTAAATGCTTGAGCATAAATAATTTTATCATTTTTTCTTTGTTTCTTTTCCCCTTCTCTGATGTGACCCAGGTACAGTCATGAAAGAATGGATTTGAGATCTGTCCCTCTGCTGCAGTTTGAAAAAGGAAAAAGATGGAATTGTTTTTCCATGTTTACAATTTAAGTTTTACTTCTAGACTGCCAATCTGAAAAGACAAGACATTTACTGATGCAGTCTTATCTAAAAGGTAAAATTTAAATGAAAATGCTTCCAAATTGTCTTTCTTTCATTCCATGTTTTAAGTGTGTTTAAAGAGTGTTTTAAATTAGAAATGCTTTGCATAAACCTCCCTTCCCCCGATTTCCTCCCCATTTTTAAAAAATTTAAACCCATTTGGGACAATTATATATATATATATATATACATATATAAATATAAATATATATATATATATATATATACATATAAATCTTAGATAATGACATCCAAGCTCAGTGATGGTGATAAAAATAAAGTCATTTTGAAGTTGTGAAACTCATAAAATTGCCACATCTAGTTTATTCTGCATTCCCCAGAGCATTAAGCAGTTTAGCACAAATCTAATTTCCCACCAAACAGCTCAAGGCAGTTAGTGCTCAGCTTGGTTCCAAAGAATTAAACACACTGTTATAAATTGTGATAGTCTGTGTAACTCTGTAGATAAACCCATTTTCCAGTGTAAGTGTACCAAGCATGAAAAAATAATTGGCTGCTGTTGTATGAGGGGTGATTACAATGGAAATAAAGGTGAAATTAAAGGAAAATTTGCTTCAAGGCTAATTAATAACAACTAGTAGGAAAGGAAGAACTTGTAAAGCTCAGTGAATAAAGGATAAATCAAAGGAATTCACAGGTAAAGGATATTCAATGTCCTAACCACTGTGAGGTGTAAATCTTACCATAGAGATGCAGCAGACTATGAGTCTAATATTTTCACTTCACAGTGGTGTGGAGTGAAATGGATTTTCTGGGCCCCTTAATCTGCCACTATGTAAAGTCAGACAAGGGGCTGTGGTAGTTGTGACTTCAGTGTATTAGTCTGGACAAAAGAGGATATGTGAGATGAGAAACTCAGTTCTGCAGTTCTGCTACATATGCAGCATAAAAAAGTATCAGGGAGTCTGGAATTTGACTCAAATCGTACAGGATGTATGGCCAGAGAGATAAGAACTTCAATTTTATGAATTCAAGGACAAAATGAGCCCAGGAGACCAGTGTGGCAATAACCTGAAAATTGAAATGCAAGTTTTGTCTCCAAGTTTTGTCTCTCTGTACATTTTAGGACAGGGAAAAATTGTGAGAATAACACAGAAGTTTATGATAACATGCTACGGTATATATTTTATAGGTCACAAGCAATTGTAGCCAGCTTCGCAGATATTTTCAAACCCACATTTCAAAAGGTAAAGCTAAAAAAAATCATAAACTCAAAAACTTAAACAAACACTGCAACTTAAAAATGCTTTTGAGTAGTTGAGGAGAGTTTCACCACTGACTTATTAAAACCAGGCTTTTGCCCTTACTGTTTATAATGAATACTCTCTTTCACATTTCTGAGCTCTGCGTCTGGGAAGAATAGGCAGAGGGATTTTGGCTGTGGGACCCAGGGACCTCCAAAAGTCAAATGCCTGCTGACTGCCAGGATGCCCTTTTCAAAGGTTACTTACGGGAGAGCTTTCTGCCCCCTGTCCCTCACTTAGGGACGCCTCTGGGAAGCTCTGCTGGAGAAAGCTGTCTCACGACATTCTGCAACACACCTGTTTCCTCCCAATGACAGCCTGATATTTCTAGATTTGCTGAAGGTGTATTTTCTTTTTCCTAAAGGAAATGAGTGCTTTACAGCAATGGGATACAGATTAGGAGTATCCTGCCTGTCTGAGGGAGGAGAAGCCATCCTAATCTTGAGATGTTTGGAGATGGGCTTAAAGAGTGATTGTACATATCTCCATTTTTATTTGTATCACACCGATCCCTTGATATCAGAGCCGAACTGTGCTAGATGTGGGAGGAGACAATCTTCTCGTGGGGTGCCAGTGATGAAGCTGACAACTGAACCTTGTGCTGTAAACTTCCAGGTTTAGTTCCTGAGTTCACAGCTGTGACGGCAGTGAAACTCTCCATGCTGCTCTTTTAGCCCTTGCAGGTTTAAACTAGTTTTCAGCAGGTCCTGTGTTATTTGGGTAAAATACCCTGCAGTGCTGAGAGGCACCTTGAGACAGAGAGGCCATCGAAATGCCAGTGTTCAAATGTATAAGTAGGTCAAATGTATGCTGGATGCTTTGCAAAAGGGGGAGTTTTGCAAATCCTGTGGGTCATACTATATTCTTTGGATGCATTCTTGTATTGTTTTCCCCCTGAGTTACTTCCTTTTCTGTGCTGTTCTTCCTTAGTTAACCTGAGCTGTCTAATGCAACTTCATGGAATTTATTAATCTGACAGACAGGGAATGCAGAGTTGTCGTTTTTTTCTATACATTTCATGTTACTAATGAATCCAGTATATTTCAGTTTAATGGAGCTGAATTACTAACATTAGCAACAGCAAGCAGCACTGCTACCACGTTTCATTGCTGCCTCTGCTCCAGTGTCAAACTCCCTTCCAGGCCAGATGGCAATGATGCACACAGATCTGCGCTAGGGAGAGCAGTCAGATAGAGAGCTCTTTTTGGGATATGTAAAATGGAAAGTCACTGAAATTTGGACTTTATTTCAATTTGTAGAGGAGATTTCAATGGCAGTGTTCCAGATTTTGCATCAGAAGTGACCTGTCACATAGAAGAATGTAAGAGAAAGTCAAGATTTTGATGGACACAGATGGAGCCAAGCTAATAATTAGTTTCCTGTTTGTTAATGTTTTTTTTTCTTCACTTTCTTCTAGAAGTTTTTCTCATAAGTCAATACTTCATAGAAGGGAACCGCTGTGTTGTACTGGAATATGTGCTGCCAAATGTCAAAGAAAATACATATAGATCCCATTTTAAAGCTAGCCCAGGATATCACCTAAAGTATTCAGTGATTGTCATTGATGGTGTCTTTGTATTTTTTCTACCTTGCCCTTTGGTAGGAACAAAAAACTAGTTGAAGACTGAATTCTGCTTTTTGCTGCTGTATTGTTCATAAAGCTTGAGAAGTGAATTTTTCACTAAAAAGAAACATATATTTTCTTGGTGATGCATTTTCTAAGTTATTTTTGACAATTACTATGTTGAAATGTCAATGTCTAATCCATTCTTCTACTATGCAGGCAGAATAAAAAAAAAATAGTATCAGACTATCTGATCTCCAGATATTCTGCTTATAGTCAGAAGTGAACAGCCCAATTTCTCTGCATCCTTGCACTTTTGGGCTTCTACCAGTCAAATGCCTCTGGTGTCTTGGAACAGCAATGAAAACCCAGGTATTATTTAGAGAATCTTATTATTACCCCAGCTCCATTCCAATGAATGTAAAGTTTCCTGAATGCTGCCAGGGAGGAACTGTGCTGGGGTGGGGATAGGTGTTCTTGGGTGGGAGAGATGCTGAGAAGCCAGCTGCAGCCAGGCACAGTCAATGGGAAATACTTGAGTTTGAAGGGAACGTGTCTGCTTCCAACATGTTAGAGTAATGAATTAAGAAATCCAGGCACTTGGGATGCATAGCTTAGAACCCTTATCATCAATGTGTATTACAACTCATTTTTCTGTAAACTGGGCTTCCTGCTAGTGGTGCTGCTAGCTTGAGGGTAAACCATGGTTGCATTTTGCTGTCTGCAGCCTAGATGGAAAGCCTTGTCTTTAGATGCCTGGTTACATAGCTGAAGGTAGCCTTGCGTTCGTAAAGAGTACATAAAAATAACAGAGGACATTTGTTTTAAAAGCATCATTGTGAATGTAACAAGGCAAAGAAATATGAAAAGAGACTGCTAAAACCTGGAGCCTATTGTTTTATGGGGTTAGAATAGAAAATTTGTCTCTTTCTGGAATGAGAAGGCCTTCTGGAAAGCAATTATACAGTGTGAAAAGTGAGAAGAGGGAAGAGAGGGTCTTTCAGGGCCTGATGTTCTCTGCACATGTTGACTACTCAGTGGAAAATAAATCTATCAGGTTAGCACACAATAGGCTCTTTGACCTTTCCATTCAAAAGATCAGGCGTGACACAATAATAATAATAATAATAATAATAATAAAGCCTTTTGGAAACTCTCTTGAATTGCTAACTTTTATTAGCTATACTTAGATCTAAGTAGTTTAAGTCTCCCTCAGGGACCACTGCTTTATTCCACTTGATTAACCATGCTTTGTGCTTGCCTCCAAACCATTCTTTTTTTTAAGAAGATATTACACAGTTCTGCTTAATAATATACTGCATGTGTCTTTACAGTAGATAATATTAACTGGCCACAGTGTCAGCAATGTTTCTTACCAGCCCCTCTCCTGTGTTGGCTCTTTTTCCCTAGCAGGTAAATTTATCATTTCTACCACTCTGACATTTCCAGCTCTGCTTCCCAGGACTAGCTTCTTTCTCTCAGTAGATTAGTTTGCATTCTTCAGGATTAAAAAGGTTTAGAAAGCAACAGGGAGTTGGCAGGAAGAGCATGAGTTTTTAGAAATGTCAAAAAGTGTCAAACTGGCAGCCATGTGGGGGACAGAAGCACTTTTCAATCAGTCTGTGCCAGAAATAGCATCACTAAGAAAGGACCAGGGGGCACCACAGAGATGGTAATAAAACTTTCTTCTGTTCTAAGCTGAGAAGGGAAAGAGATTTTCTCACTCCTTGAGGCAACCAAGGCCCAATAAATCAAGCAGCAGGGCTTACAATATAATAAATAGCCAAACTTACTAAAATAGCTCCATAGGGGTGTCTAGAGGGGAGGACAGATATAGCAGGATAAGATGGCTCTTAGCTGCATGTTTGTTTCATTGTGTTTCTTTTTACTGTCCTACCTTTCTATTTTTCCCTGTTTTTTTCCTTTATTTTTTTTTTCTTCTTTTTTGGCTCTTCCCCTTTTAGAAAGCATGTGAGGATTGCTCATAATGTTATGAAATATAATACATGCCTCCTGTGGCAAAGATTAACAACAGTGCTGCTGCTTGGTGTGGTACAACAAATAGCAGCAGTATCCTGACAAGACTCAGAGTTAATCTCTTTGCACTTAGGCTTCAAGTATAAATTATTTGTAGTGGTGAATTACATCCCCTGCCTCTCCTGTGCAATATGTGTCTTTGTTGGGGCTCTTTTGTAGGTGCTAAACTGTGCACAGAATAGTTCATGGTTCAGTCTGAGTGTAGCTTGGTGGGAAAGAGGGAGAAGGGAATAAAAACAGTGAAGGAACTCTGAAGGTCTCTAGAAAGTGAAATGGGAATCTCAGTTTTGCACTGAGGCTAAACCAGATTCTTTTCTTTTCTGGACCTGATTCCTCACAGCTCAGATGGAAAAAGGCCATTTCTGCCTGACAGTCGGATGATTCTACCAAAAATTTTCCTTCTTCACTCTCTCTCACTCCAGCCCTCTGCCTGGTAAAAGTTCCATTACGGTAGAGAGTGATGCAACCACTGCATGTATTTTGAGGGCAAAGTCTTGTTTAGGTTTAATCTCTAATTGGAGACACCTATTCCAGGTGTCTGGCAGAAGACCTGCCTTAAAATTTTTGCTCTGAAATCAGTTCTCCTTTTCTGTTCTTTTAAAAACATTACAGCTCTGTCCAGGTTTTAGAGTGGTTTTATTTTGGATGAGTGCCATCTGTTCTCAGCATATTGTTATTAGTCTGATAAAGGTTTGGAAATAGTTTGCTTCAAGTGTTATCACCTATAAATTCTTTTTCAGATAGGAATGTGATTTCTCACTTATGTTGGATAGAATAGAAACTCTTGCTTGATTTCGGGGAAGCTTGAATATTAGACTATTTTTATTATATTTTTCCAGGGGGAAAATCTGACAGCTGTCAATGAAAGTGTCAGGATTTTCAGACATTTTCTTCAGCCACAGATATTTTTTTAGAATATCATAGCAATATTGTCTCAGATGCTCAACAAAATTCAGTGGTAATTCCTGTAAATATCTACATAACTGCATAATCTTGAAATAAAGTTAATAGGTACTAGGCTAAATGCATGAGGGTAAATCTTCAGAAGCTGTTCCAGGATCAGAGCATAAGACTGGTTCCACAATTTAAAAAAATAAATAAATAAGTTCTTGAGCAGTGTAGGAGTACTCTTATCCCCAGAATCTAGATGAGCTTGAGAAAAGAGGAGTGAAACAGAAAAAGAATATTTTTTTTTAAGACTCAGTATCCAAGTGAAAACTGAAAGATACACCTTTTTAAAACATCAGTCTCTGCATGGTTCAGACCTGTGAGCAATTGAATCAGTGAGGAGTCCATAATGCAAGAGCAGAGGTTGCTGAATGGCTTCACTTTGATCCAGGTTACAGAAAGTTCTGGAAGACTGGAAGAAGCCCTGGTAGACTTGAAATTTCAGAGTTGGTGAGTGTTGTTGTTTAACCCCTGTCAGCAACTAGAATCATGCAGCTGCTCACTCACTCACCACATGGTGGGAGGGAGGAGAGAATTGGAAGAGTAAAAGTGAGGAAACTCCTGGGTTGAGATAAAGACACTTTAATAGGTAAAGCAAAAGCCATGAACACAATCAAACTAAACAAGATATAAAACACTACTTCCCAGGGAAGCAGGGCTCCATCACGTGGAACTGTGAGTTGGGAAAGCAAACACCATCCCTCTGAACATTCTCACTTCCTCCTTCTTCTCTCAGCTTTATATAATGGAATGATGCCATACAGTATGGAATATCCCTTTGGTCAGTTGGGGTCAGCCGTCTTGCCTGTGTCCCTTCCCAGCTCCTTGCACATCCTCAGCCTCCTCACTGGAGGAGCAGGAGGAGAAGTAGGAAAGGCCTTGATGCTGTGTAAGTGCAGCTTGGCAATAACAACAACTTTCCTGTGTTATCAACACTGTTTTCAGTGCAAATCCAAAACCCAGCCCCATATAAGCTGCTATGGAGAAAATTAACATTCTCACAGTCAAAGCCAACACAATAAGCCATGGATAGTAATTAGGAAATCATGTTAAGTGCTTTTTTTCCCATCAGTTCTCAGGCAATTTAGCAATTTAGTACCATCTTTAGGTCTTTCAACATATTTAGGAAAATATGCCAAATATCTGCATCATAAGATAACCATGTGTCTAGGACTCCCTGTGGAGGAACAGATTTGATGTGCCATGGGATGAAGCAGAGCTATCAAACAAGAACTTCAATAGCCCAGACCTTTCACTTTCCCCTGTAGCTTTAATTTAATAGCTTCAAAACTAACCCCCTTCCTTACTTCACACTGTGATGTCATCCATTTGTTCCCTTTCTCACATTTGGACTTTTTTTCTGGACTCTTCCATCTACCCCTGCAGTGAGCCATGGGGCCCAGGAGACAGGCCATGAGGAGGTGGTCTGGATGTGATGGCTTTGCAAGATTGCAATGTCCACTGTGGTATGACATGGAGCCCAGCAAGACTGGTGCCTCTCTTCTGGCATATTCTGTTCCTTCCGTGCCGGGATAAGACATATGGATCACAAAGCTTTTTGCAAGTGAAGCTGGTAGCTAGTGCTTTTTGCATTTTGTTGTCTATTGGTCTGCTTTTTATTCCTGACTGTTGCAGAGTGATCTAAACCTGTAGGAACCAGCTATAGGTCAGAAAAGAACTGTTTTGTATGTGTAAAGGGTCCTTCTTTTCCACATGGAGGTGGTATGTGAAGGGAAGCTGCATTTCAATGCTACCTTTGTCAGACAGCAGACTGTGTTCACAGGGTTGGGGCCTCCCATGAAAATTCACACACAAGGCTCCAATCATTGTCATGTTCATAATTTGATCCCTAGTAAAATCAACTGATGGCTCCATATATTTTGTCTGAAGTGATAATGTTCAGGCATTAGCAGAACCTGATACAGCCTCATTCAATCACCCTAAATAAACTGCTCCCATACAGGTTGTAACATTTCTGTAGTGCAGGCGTCCCTGTGGGAATAGGCACTTTTGCTGAATGCCATGTTGTCCTACAGCTCAGCTTCCAGACTGCCCCTTTAATTTCAGAGTGGCACGATGCTCTTGGCGCTGCCTGGAAAACGTGAACAGAAAGCTGTCCCCACACCTTGCTGTGTGTGTATATGTGTGTATTCCTGGGCAAACCCACCTCACTAGATGGCAGCAGCACCCCAGCTTTAAGTAGCAGCCTCTGGGCATTCTTCCCCTCCCCCAAACTGCTCCTGACTACAGTGACAAGGTAACAAAAAAAAAAAGAAAATGGGGGAAAAAAAAAGAAAAATCCAATAAAATCCTTCTGCTCTACACAGCTCAAATGGAAAAGCTGTCATATGTTGAATTCTGTGCAGCTTCATCATATCTCTCTGTCATGCCTATATATAAACACGCACATATATAGATATTAATGTGTGAATGTAAATATAAGTGTGTGTGTGTGTGTGTGTGTGCGTGTGTGTATGTTTATATCTGGGCTTTTCTTATAATAAGGAACCTTATAGCCATGGCTGACTTCTGTAAAGTCACAGGAAAGGGGAGTCAGACCTGGGATGGGCCCCTTGTGGGGGCTGTCTCCCCAGTGGTGTCCCCCAGTGTCCTTTGCACATACTACAGCACTGCAGAGTAGACAGGTGTGGCTGATTCTCTGCTCTCCCACAAAACTGAAGGAACTAGTCAGCCAGGAATGGGGCTCACTGCCTGCTCTGCTGATGACACCATCAGATGTAGCAACACCTGATAAAGAAAAATAACTTATTTGAAGATGCTAAAAGTTGGCAGTGATTTTCTTCCTCAGGAACCCCCAGCTAGTTTCCTGGACCAGTTCACAGGTTGTCACAGCTGCAGCCAACTTCTGCTGTTGCAGGATGGCTCAGCTAGTTAATAAATATCGTGCCGTACATTTCACTGAGCCCAGGATTAAACATCACATCAGTGTAAGACAATGTCACTTTTCCTGCCAGCTGCTGGCCACATCCTCATTGTCTCTGTGGGCAGTCACATATGGTGAGTGTGATGCCCTGAACCTTCTGCAGTACACAAGCAGAGGAGTGGAAGTGTCAGGGCAAACACTGAGGCTTGAAAGAAAAATGTTCTTGGATGTGCTTGGCAGGGGCAGAGCAAGGGCTGGAGGTTGAGCTTGGCAGGAAGAAAAGACAGCAAAATTGTTCCTCTGAAAACAAGTTTATTGGCCTCTCTAGTTCCATACAGATAGAAATTGTAACTTTGGACAGCTTCAGGTCTCAAGGTTGCATGTAGCCCTCTACTCATGTGTGCCTGTAAGCCTAATAAGTTTGAGTGAGAGCTACCATGTTCTGGAAACAGCTACAGTAATTCCACACTCATAAGCTGCAGGTGATTATAAGCCGCACTTCTAGGTAGTTGAGAAGACCGCGGAATTTGTCCATAAATAAGCTGCACCAGGCGATAAGCCACACTTTTTTTAAAAAAAGTGAGGATCCATGTGCAACAAAGTAACAAGTTAGTAACAGAATCCAGCGATCACAGGGTTTGCTGTCAAGATGTTCAATTTGCAAACAGTTTTCACATATCTGCGAGGGCCTTTAAACACAGCCCCAGGCTCCCTCCCCCAAACCCCCCCCCCCCAGTGCTGGCTGCCGTGGCTCCCCACCTGCTTGGCGGTGGCTCCCTGTGCCGTGTGAAAGCCCCATGCCGCATCACAGTGCCAAAGCCCTGAGCCTTGCCGCCCACCCGGCAGCTGCTCCACAGCAGCTCCGTCCCCATCTCGCATTTCCAGGTTGGCATTTCGCTGGAATTTGTCCATAAATAGCCGCACCTGGTGATTAGCCGCACTTCTGGGATCGGCTTGATTCTTCAGTGAAATGGGTGTGGCTTATCAGTGTGACATTACTGTACATTTGAAATTAGAAAACAGAGACTTTCGGTGACCGCAGTAGTCATGATGTGTTGCAAAGACTATATGAAGCTATGGAGGTGTAGTGCTGGGCCAGTGAATCAGGGTTGTTTCCTATCTTTAACTTAGCACTAAGACATCCAAGATCTTGCTTGTATGAAACCTGAAAGAAACAATAATAGGGCAAAAGCCTGGAGAATACCACCACACAAATGAAGAAATTGTGGAGGTTGGTAGCCCAGTTGGCCTCTTTTAGAATAAAGATGCATTGGAACACTCAGGCTCGGAGGGATCCCTAGTCTGGGTGAAGCTGAGGATGCTGTGCTGAGGGCCAGGCTCCCTCACTACTTTCAGTGCCACTGCCGATACTGACCTGCTGCTTGGCAGCAGTACCCAGCAGCTGCATCAGGGAATTGTGTTTCCCTGGTTCTCCTCTGGGCTCAAATCCAGTTGTTTCATATTTGGCCAGGAGTAATTTGTTTGATTTGGTAGCTGCAGTAGTGACAGTGCGCTTTTATTTGGCTGGGTACAGGCACAGAGAAGCCTAAAGGCATTTTTCATAATGTAAAGGTATTGTATATTGTATTTTCATAATGTAAAGGCACTGTCTGGCACACATCACTCATCTCCTAGGCCTCTGTTAGACTGTTCAGCTGAACAGAATTTCTGTCCTCAGAAGACAAGGTGCATGATACTCACTGGTGTTTAAACTGGCTTATTTAAAGGTCAGAAGAACTGCATTCATGCTTGTTCACCATGTTTTAGAAAATTAAATATACTTTACATACACTGTCCATGGGATCTGTGTCTACTGAAAGCATAATCAGCAGTGAAAGAGCAGTGGTAATATAACTAAAACCATGCTCGCATTTGTATAGCATGACATTCCAGCTGAGGTGAAGAAGGTCAAGTTGCTGGAAACATTGATTATAATTTTTTAAGATCAATTCCAAATTAGTATGTTTTTTAAGTGTTTTTCTTTTTCAATATCGAATGTTAATTTATGATGTAAATTTAATGTACTATTGGTTATGACTTAAAAATTATCTTTGCCTAAATTGTCTGTAATAGCTGAGATATTTTCAGATTCTCTGACAATCAGATTGATTTTGTGTGATTCTTTGGTTATACAAGCATTTGTTTTGCCAATTGACTATAGCATACCTTAAATATACCTTAGGCTGGGAAACATTCCTTTTTCTGGTAGAGTGTCCCAACAGCGGGTTGGGATTCCTGCTCATGATGCAAGGTAGAATGTCACTATCCAAGACAGAAATTAGCTTAAGATCTAAGCTGATAATTACATCATGTTTTATCATCACTTCATGATTCAATGTCTACCTGAAGTCTCCCTCTGGGTACCAAGAGATGTGCTTGTACAATACAATGAAGAGCTCTGTTCTCTTGCAGGAAACCTAGATAAATAATATATTTGCACTTATCTAAAGATCCAGCTTATAGAGGATGGTTAAACACTTGCTGAAATGTCCACAAATCTAAAAAAAAAAAAAAATACAGATCGCTTACTTTTGGGGCCATGAACTTCCCTACCCAGAATTAGCTCTCAGTTATCCAGAATTGTCCTGAGTGTTTGTAGAAGTTTAAAGGTTATCTACTGCCCCTTAATTAATCCAAATGGCATTGTACTAGCTGAGACAGTGTTTCTTCTCATGCTTACACAAAGCTCTCTATAGTGTTTAAGACTGGTTTCTCTCACAATTCCACTTTCAATTTCCCAGAGCAGAAGCAGGGACACATGCTGTGTGTTGATAGGCACTGGAAAAAGCAGCGAAGTCTCTCCTGGCAACTTGTGCTGCTGATATGAAAATGGCAAGGAATCCTGGAAACTTTCCCAAAACTACTTGTTTATAGATTATGACAACATGGGGATTCCTACAGTCCTGGGTTGTGTCTCTGTCACTTGTCCTTTGCCAGAAGGCACTGGTTAGTGTCTCACTGGAATGGCTCTTTCCATGTTTTGGCCCTTGATGATTTTATGCTTCTAAAAAACTTTAGCAGGTTGGTGGGAAACACATCCCAGCTGCTAGGACACTCCAAATTTGTCTTGGTTTCTAGGCACCAAAAGGATTCTTCTGTAGCTATGCATTATTTGGACCTTTTCTTTGGCATTTTTGGGAAAGAAAGGTGCCTGGTGCTCATAACATTACACAAAACCTTTCTCAAAACCTGAAATTGTTTTTTGTTAGGTTTGGTTTTTTGGGGGTTTTTTTGGTTGGTTGGTTGGGGTTTGGATTTTTTTATTTGTTTGTTTGAAAAAAAAAAAAGATCAGCAAGTGCTTCAAAGAAGAATGTTCCTGATTTTAAGTATGGAAACTCAGCTATAAATGAGCTGTCTTGATAGCAGGATGATGAAGACCCAGCAAGTGCCTCATGAATCTTCTGTTCTTGCTGACTGCAAGCACTGCTTCAGGACCTCCCTCAGCTGTGGGATTTGAAGAGACACTGCTGCACTTTTGATCTTCAGGGCTGCCTGTTCTTGGGGACACCTCTGCTTCAAATGTGCTCTGTCAAATATGAAACAAATTTCAAAGCTAAAAGCCAAATTCCCCTACAATTGTGTTGCGCAGCTCTCAGAGCTTGCTGGAGTTGCTTTTTAAAGGTGTTCCTCTTTCTCTGTGTCCCTCAGCCCCATGGAAGATGTTGTCTGAGACCTAATCTCACAAGGAGGGCATGGAAGTGGGGCTCAGAGGTGGAGGCGGCATCACAAGCTCACTGGAAGCTATTGGCAATTTGAGAAAAATCAGGGTCTCAGAGTTCCAATACCCAATCCTAGTTATGTGAAGACAAACAAAACCAAGCATTAGAATAGAAAGCCGGAGTTTGTTTAGCAAGGACAAAACAACAGTAAAGAGGAAAATGAGATGTGAATAAAAGGTTGCCCATACCAAAACAGTCCAAGAGGTGAGGAAAAATAGTCATCTTGATGGCCTCAAAGTCATAAAAAGGAAAAAGAAAAGAGAAAAGGGAGTTTTTACTGAGTTATTATCTACCATAAGTTTATAATAAAACAAGGGAATTTCTATCACCTCAGAAGGATCGGATGGATGCATATAATCCAACATCTGACTTTTAAGAGGGATATTTACCTGTCAGGGACTGACTGCAGTTGAACAATAGGGACTGTCCAAAGTTTATCAGACTGTGTTGGGATACACTATTTTTGCACAGGTGGAGAACAAAGGAATTAATGGGGAACTCTACCAAATTTGATTCTGACAAGGCAGTCTTACACAGAATGTGAAGGGGAAAAGCAGCAACTAGGAAATAATGGAAAATTAAGGAAACGAAAATCAATTCCAAGTAAGAAGACTTCAGTAAGTTGAAGAATTTTATTTCTATTAGTTTTTGGGAAAACCTAATGGTGAGGTAGAGGTAGAGTGTCAAGGTGGAGTGTTGAGTGTCCATTGCTAGGAGGTTTGAATGAATGAGAAAGCTGGGTTAAGGGGCTGGCAATAATGTATTGGAGCAGAGGTTGTCTGTTTGTGGTACTTTCTGAGCCTCTTGATGATCTAATGGTAAACAGACTATATAAAGATGTTACTGAGTTTATAAAGTAAGTCATATCCCTACTTATGCCTAATTGACTATAATGATATTCCCATGAATGTAACTATCTGCTTTCTTAAATGCTTGGAATCATCAAATTACATGAAACACACCATTAGCATTCAAGTTGCTCCCTCACAATAAACACCATTTAAAAAATTAGTAAAGATGCCAACATTTTATGTGATATCCCTAAAGTGTTTTTTCTTCCCCCACTCTACTCACCAACTGTTGTTTTTCAGACCACATTTGATGAAGAGACAAGTCTATATTAATATATTTGTATTTAAGGAAGGGATAAATCCATGTTCAAGTAGTTGAAGAAAAATGCACAGCACGCCAAGAGAACACCATGAAATGTGGCCCAGAATAGTATGGAAATGCCTGACGAATGGGAGGCTGCTGACATGGAAGGACATTTTTAATGCATTATTTATGGATATTGCTTTACCACCACAAGCCGTCGCGATCAAGGTCACCCAGTGGACTTCTGGGCAATGGGTCAAGACTTGAGGAGCAATATTGATAACAGCAGCTGTCAGTTTCTTGGATACAGCTGGTATTTTTCTATGCAGCAGAGTTTTCTAACTTCTCATGAACAATGGAAATCTGTTTGCTGTGAAACTGCTCATGTCTGTCTTGGTCACAACTCATTAACTGTGTGTAGTTCCAGGCTTGGTGTAACTGTATCTTCCTGTAAATCAGCTAAGTAAATGCGTCTAATACAAAAATTCTAGGTGGGGTTATATTTTTTTTGGTTTTGTTTTATGTTTCTCAGACTCTGTTTTTATTCTCTGCCTGTTCTCCGCCAGACAAATATTCTAATATATTGAACTCCCAAAGCTAAACTCTTTCAGTGTGCTGGGAACAACAATAATAAATTGTGTGCTGTGACTGAAGAAAATATAAACAGTCTTTGTGACTCTCTGCATAAGATTTCTCTGTCTGTTTTAAAGGTTTCTAGTTACTTTATAACCTGCTCTTCATGGTTTTCACGAATTGTAAAATTTTGTTTTTGTTTAGTAGCACTTTTTGTTGGGCTTGGGTTTTTTAGTTTTATATGGGGTTTGATTTTTTCATTAATTCTATTATACATAATTCATTCTAAGGGGAATTTGGAAGGAAAAGCCATTTTAATCTCTTTAGCCAAATCACATTCTCATTTAGCAATCTAAATCACATCTCAAGGCGAGCTGTGAGATTTTCTCCAAAAATAATTTTGCCTGACAAGTACTCCTGAGCTCCTTAGAAGTTTTCCTCAATCTTCTTGCTTGGAGACTCTTAATTTTCCCCTGGCCTGCTCCTATTCCTTCAAGTATTGCTTCCTATTGCTTGTCTACTTCATTGGTTTACAGTTTAAAACACTTAGCAAACTGCAGATGGAAGGCTTGATTATCATTTTATTAAATTACCTTTTTTGTTTGTTTTTTCTCTATGTTTTTATCTTAGAGTTACATTTTCAGTGGCATTAAACTAGCCATATTTATATGTTCATCTCATATTGGATAATACACCTTCCATTCCAGAACAATCCATCAACATTTATTAACATAATTAATTATTTCCATTGAAAAAATGAGAGGCAAATCCAGGTGACCTCTTTTCAAGTGACTTGTGTGTAGAGATAGTATTAACCTTTTTCTGAGTGAGTAGACTGCAAACTAGCTCTCAACATCTAATCGAAGAAAGGAAAAAAATCTTGAAAATAGCTTACCTCTTATAATCCCCATATTCCTTTAAGAGACTTTGGAAGGACTTCGTTCAAAGTAAGAAATAATCCCTAAGAGCAACCAGAGTGAGGTGAAAACGGATGAATTCTCTCAGTACTTGCTTTAATCACTTGGAAATAACTACAAGATTATACAAAGAAAGCTGAAAACTGGGCACTGCATCTGCCAGAATTACTGAGTTTCCATTAACTGCCAGACATTGTGGCATATTTTGCTCCTAGGGATGGTGGTGTAAATTATTCTTATTGAAATGGAAGGAGTTGCACTGAAATTAATCTGGCATAATCCAATGCAGACTTCCTCTCCTTCCTTTTCCGAAGCAATGGTTCACATTATGTATGTACAATAATTAATTTAAACTAAGATGAAGTAGCCCACTTATCCTTGAAAGGATTTGGGATTTGACGACTTCTAGTCCAATTTTCAGGAAGATTTCTGTTTATATGGAAAAACCACTTACAAAAATAAGCTAGGGCAGCAGAAATAAAGAAAGAAAAAAGCAGATGGAAAACTCCACCAACTGAACTTTGAATACTTGTTTTGTAAAAGTTTGAGACAGAGCCTTTTAAAAAATATTTGATATTGAATCATTTACTTGTCTTAGTTAAAAAAAAAATAAATCCATGATGAAGGATGTGGGTCTCACTGCCAAAAATGACATGCCTATATAGTCTGCAGGCACTGATGTGTGCTGTGCTACTCATTAATCAGTGATTTGCTATTGCTGCAAATCAGATCAATATTTGTCACTGGTGAAATGTGGCTTTTGGTCCAATATTTACGTCAATTCAACGGTTAGTGCCATGTACGTGTCTACTGCTTTACTGGGGCAGTGGGGATCTGAGTGGGGAAGCACTGATCATTTTGCTGCCCCTGGGATTCCTCAGGGATTTAGTGCAGGGCCACTTCAGTGTCTCTGTGATGAGACAGGGTGGGTGTAGCCAAGGTTTTTGGGTCCAGGTCCTCAGTTCTGGCTATGCAGGAACAGGGCTGGCTCCCTCAGAGGATCTGTGAAGATCCAGCTATTGGAAAGCAGGAGTTAATTAGAGGTCCTCATGTGCTGAGGTATAAATGCCCAATCCAGGAATGGCTTCACAAAATGTATTTTAGAGTGGCAGTGGAGAGGTAATGATGAACAATGCATCACCAAAAATGACTCTACATACGGCCTTGGAGAAAAACCTTGGCTTTCCCCACATGCCTGTGCCAGGACACTCCATCATCTGCCATCAAGGGCTGTTCCTGCAGCATTTCTTTCCTGTATTCCATAGAAATCAAGGGTCTGCGAAATTGATGGAACCTACCAAAATATTTCTCTTCTTGTTGCTTTCACAAGTGATTTTCATCCTAAAATTATGACACTTGAAAGGTTGTTGGCAGAGAAAAGGTGAATCTTTTGAGTTGTTTATTCACAACACTAAACAGGAACATATTCCTTTGACCAGTGTTTAAAATAACACTGTTCAGTTTAATACTTACTTCTGATTCTGCTCTGACATTTGTATGATTTTTTTCAATTTAATTTGGAAAATCTAGTGATCAATCAGGATTATAAAGTGAATTTAGAGACTTTTTATGAGTAGAACTATTGAAGTCCCTTCACTATTTGCAAGGTGAAGCTCTCATCTTCCTTTACCTGCCCACCATAAACTTGCCAAGCATCTCTGCTAAGCACTATGAGAAAAATATCCAGGCTAATTTTCAGTTTGTTTTGCTTTAATTGATTTTATACAGTTTTTATTACTTTTTCATAATCAAGTATTTCTAAAAAAAAGAAATTTATTAAATAAATAAATAAATAAACAAATAAAAAAATTCAAAATTATCTGCTGAATTGTCTACAAAACCTGAAATTTGAATTAACATATCAAAGCTGGAAGCATAAAGCTTACTTTCCAAATTCTCTGGAGCTGTGTTCAGCTGTATGGTGCTGTGGGGAAGAAAACTAACCTTTGAAATGCTTTTATGTCTTTCTAATCCCAGGACTAACTGGGAAACTTGCTCGTCCATGGCCCCTTTGCAGTAATTTTTGAGCTCTCATTTATGCTGTTATTTATTTATACTATGATTCCCAGGAGGCTGTTGTCTTGGAGAGAGAAGTAGTATAATGGAGGTGTGACCTCTGGCTACTCTTCTGCTTGGTTATATCTCTTGCAGTAAAGGCTAAAATATCAATTTTGCCGCTCATGCAAGGTGAGGTGTTCTCCAGTTGAGCTGCTGCTTTAAACTCCTGGTGAAGCACAGAGCACATGGGACAAGGGTGTATTAACTGAACACGAAATGTGTTGCTGGACCCATGTGTTCCATGGGAGAACTCAGAGAGAATTCCTGATAGGGCACTTTGCCATTTGAACCTGCAAAATGGCGGAATTATTCTTTTGTTCCCCTTCTTTTAGATCCATTTTCCATCATCTTTGTTTCACTGTGTTTCAAATACTCTTGCTACACCCACAAATTAAAAAGAGCTGACAACCAGAGAAGTTAGAGAGGGGAAGGACTTTTAGGACTAGACTAAGTATAGAAAATAGAGCTTGGTTTTTACTCCAAGATTTAATGTTGCATCACTAGTCAGCCTATAATAAGAACATGTGATTCATTCCTGCGTCAGGCCAGATTTACACTTGCTATACTGTATGTATGTTCTGGTGTGCTTTGTCCTGTCCATGTGCAAATACCTTGAATGAGTATATTTCCATATATACCCTCTAGAGACTATTTTTCAGGTTGATACATTGTATTGTTAATGCTTATTTTTTCCTAACTAATTCCGCATGAGTTTTACTTCCTTTCTTTTATGTTTTTTCATTGTTATTGTACCGATCTCAAACCCTTTTCCTCCCTTTGTGATTATTTTTGGACATTTGATCATGCATATATGCTATAGGAGTAAAGAGATCAGTTTGAGAGTGGATTTCCCATACTAAAAGAGAGAACATATTTCCTATCCTTCTGGTGGGGCAGCTAATCATCACACACCTGACAAAGTGCGCTCTATTCACTACTCATATTGTATCTCTTACATTTAGTTTTGAAACAGCTGATGTCTTTTTCCACCAACCATGCTGCTCTTATAACTTTCAGGGATCCTGAAAATGAAGATCTTGTACCCTTTCCATTCCTCAAGGCAAGAGACCTCTTCAAGTGGCAATGGGAATGTGAGATTTTCACCTTCTGAGTCTGAGCTCTGATGCTTCACACCAAAAGTCTGGGTCCAAAGCCTTTACCTTAGTGCCCATTAAAGGTATGACAGCTGGTGGTACTATTTATTGTGCTAACCATGCGATGTTTCTCTCAGCTGTAAGTTACTGACAAGTCTCAGTGGTGTGCCTTTACATGCTGAAAATACTGGCTGTAGATAAATACAGAGAATTTCAAAACAGCAAGCTTCTAGAAAAGACAAGTCTGTGTCACCCTAAGGAACAGTTTCAGTTGGAATGGGATTGAGTGGCACACAGTTTTGCCTAAAGTGTCTATGTATGTGTGTGTGTGTGTGTGTGTGTGTGAGAGAGAGAGTTGGTCTTGGGTGGACTCCTTGCAATGGACAAGAACAGAGGCTGAAGGTCATTTTGTCTGCTGAAGCTTCAGAGGAAGAAAACAGTGAGTGGGAGGCACTCCTGAGTACATTTTCCATCAATGCTTTCAGGTGGAGAATTATGAGATCATTCAGAGACTGGTTAATAATCTCCAGTTAAAAGAAACTGGAGCAACTTGTTTTGATTATTATGCTAACAGTTAAGTTTAAGCCAGCTAAAGAGAAGATGTCTGAGCAGGGACTGACATGACTGGCAGAACATTTGTGAAGTTAGGACCATCTGACATTGAAAATAAGCAGTCCATGTTGGATATGACAGGGAAAGGAAGCTCATGAAGCAAAGGATGGACAGAGGTGATTAATGCAGGTTCAAGCAGAGTGTCTCCAGCAGCCTTCTGGAGAGACCTCAGTTGTGCCTGTGTTTAAGGTCTCATTTCTCAAGGAAAGTGCAGGAGCTGGATGTGGTGTGAGAGGAGCTTCACCTCTGCTACATGTGAGGAAAAAAAAATGCAGATGTTAGCACTAGGATTCAGACTACAATAATCACTGTGAGGCAGAACAGGCTGTTTTCAAAAGGGGCATCATGCTGCTTGTTTCTCCCAATTTCATTAGTTTATATGAAGCCATGCTGGCAGCAGGGTTAGGAGGCTGATCCAGCTCAAACTTCACCCAGGAAAATTGAGTTATGCTTTTTGTGGCTGCTCATACTTAGGCTGGCTTGAAATGATGGAAGCTGCCAGCTCAGACTGCGCTCCAAAGATGATGTCCATGCTGTGAGCCTGAGTGACAGGCAGAATAATGGCATTGTCTACACAGATCAGGAAACCAAGCTGGGGAGGGGGAATCACAGTTCTCTTTTAACCACCCTGAACTTCAGCTGACAGCTAAACACCCGTGAGGAGATGTCAAAGAGACAGACACAGATTTTATCCTATAAAGAAGGAGACAAGTTTGGAGCAGAAAGAGATGTCTGTAGGTCATCAGGCTAGAGACAGCAGATGAGTTTGGATTGGTGGATAAAAGTATTTGCATATTTTTCTTGCCTTTATCAGAATTCTTTCCAATATGTCAGTTGATACATTTCTGTTAGAGAATGGCTTCACACTCAGCATATTGCAGCAGATTGATCTTCATCAAGATCGTGATGTGATGTCCTGTATCTGGAGATCTAAACTGTGCTGGCCCCTCCTCTGAGTGTGGGATATTGTAAATTCATGCTCTTTTCCACACTTCTGCTCTGTGATTTTATATTTTGAATTGTTTCTCTTCTACAAAACTGGCTGATCATTTTCCTGGGTATGTTTTTTAATTTCTCCAGAAGCTCTGAATTATGTCTTGTTATCCTTGCAGTGATGTGCGCAGGACTCCTCATTGCGTGAGTGAAAGGAGGTTTGTAGAACCTCATGAGGTATGCATCTTGCAGCACAACCCTTGTGAGACATATAACCTGAATAAAAATAGAAGATAAAACGGTCCTTATCAGCAATCATGATCATCTCAGTATTTTAGATTATATTTGCTGATATAGATTTGCTGTTCAGCCTGCCTGCCTTTCCTAGTCTTTGTTTCCTTCCCATATATAGCTTGAGACATTGTAAGTGTTTAGTTCCTATTTCCTTGGTGGTAACAAACCTCATAGATTTTTTTATAAAAGTTGTGGGGAGACAATGACACGTTTAAAACCATGCTGCCAGTATTGTACAGTGATTTAAATATCTTACAATGCATTCACAATACATTTAGAGGGCATGAAAATTATATTATCAAGCACCACAGATTACTGCAAAGATAGACAGTATAATACATTATAAAAATTGTCCTTTTCTATAACTGGCTTAGACGTGCTCTGAAAATGTATTTAATGAAATGAGTAGCCTTTGTCATTGAATAAAAGTAATTTTGCTGACTATTGATGAGTTATAACTATTAAAAAAGACCTTAAAAAAATTAAGCCATTTATGGGTAAACAATGAACAAGAACAGTAGGATGTTTGTAAAATGCTGTGCATTTGAGAGAGTATTTTTTTTATTTAAATTAAAAATTGCAATCTATTATGGAAGTTTCAACGCTATCTAAAAATTATTTTGAAAAAAATTACCTTGATATTTGTATATTATTTTGATCATACCTGAATACATTTCAAACAAATAGAACCACTTGGAAATTATCTATCTGTTTGCAAACATTTCAGTAAAATATGAACATTTTAAAAGTATATGATCTGCTAGGGGAATCATATTTAATAAACTATCCCCAAGCTTCCCATAAAGTTTTCTGTAGGGAAAACTACTGAAATAAGGTAATGTTATTTTTAGGAAATTAACTAAAATTTTATAGAATAAATTACTCTCAAAAATAATGTATTGGAAGTAGAGGAGTCATTTTCCCCATACACTGGAAGAAGAGTTAGAACATCAAAAAATTGTCTCCTCAGACATACTGAGGAGAGAGAAACACTGGGGCAGAGAAGAGGAAAAGAGAGAGAAAACTTTTACATCTTAATTATAAAAAGTTTCTATTTTGATTGAGTCCATTTTCCAGTCCAGACTCTTTTACTAGGAGGAATTTTAACTGTAGTTGCAAATAATGGATAGCCATCTTTCCTGAATATTAGGTTAACTATCTGCTATTTATTAATAAATGAAATTGAAAAATGATAAATAATTTGTCTTTCTTGAGCTAATTGTATTTACAAGCCCTTCCAGGAAGAAATCAGAGGGTGGATTTGGTTCATAGCAATTGTTTTGTGTAGACTGATGAAAAAGGATGTTTCAGTTGGAGTGGGAATTTGTGTGATGGAAATGTCATCTGCAGCCACACAGAGGAGCACAGACACTGAAGGGCAGGCAGGGAAACCTAAATAACACTCAGCTGCTCCTAGATCTGTCCTTAGGGAGCCTTCAGCCTCATGGCAAAGATGATTATGTGGGCAAGACTCACTGTAATGCAGAGAAGAGACCTTTGGAATTATATGAATTTTTAGGGAGAAAAGAAGGGATTGACAAGGAGGGATATGGGAATAGCCTGCCTGTCTAGAGGGGAACAGGGAAGGGGCTGTGTGTGTTTGTGTGAGTGCTGAGCATGTCTGTGATGGTTTGTGTGACCAGCTCTGTGTGTCTATATGGGAATATGTGCTCACCCTGGCTGCTGGATGGACCTGGGGTCATGTAGCTGTGGCAGCCTTGCCTCAATTGGTCTGCTGGGCTTGGTATTCCCTGCACACTGAAGAAATCCCTAAATCCATCTCATACAATGCTTTATGTCAAACGTGCAAGGTTCACTTAGCATAGCACTTTCTGTGTGAATGTTCACTGACAATGAAAAGTCCCCACCATTAAATCAATGTATGCTGTTCCACAGATTCACACCTTTGTAGAGCACTGGGAAAGATTGAGCAACCTCCATGTCCTAAGAACATACAGAAATTCCTAGTGAAAACTGTAGTACATTGTGCTTGTCCAGTGGAATCAAGTTGCAGCAATTGATTCCTCTTATTGCTGGGACTAAAGTGCCCCAGGAGCACTCAGGAACTGGATCTCTGTTATGACATTTATTTGCCAATGTGGAAAAATCTGAGGAAAGAAGCAAGATGAGCAGGAGGCTGAAGCATAATAGTTTCCCTGCCCACCCTTAATCATGGCTACTAGGACCTTGACTAATCTGCCCCTGCCAGTACTTTACAATCTAAATTACATTGAGTAAGTCCTCCTGTTTTTGGTGGGACTCTCACCCCCTGCAGTGTATGTCATCAGGAGCGGCTAAGTGACTTTGTGCTGCCCTATTATGTATGTAAACATAAATTTCTTATGCAGAAAAGGATGATAATACCTTAGAACTGACCTTGGGAATTGCTTTTTTTTGTTTTGTTTTATTTTGTTTTGCTCTGCTTGCTTTTTATTCTGCGCAGGTTCTGGGAGACAAAGGCAGCTCTCTGTTTTTAATTACTGTAAGTTGCTTGTAAGTAGCTGGAACAGCTTTTTATGCAACCTGATTTGAATATATTCCAGGCTGAAGATAGACACCTATTTTAAAGGCACAGCATGCTCATGGTGGCTCTCTGCCAATCAAGCAGTTGTCACTTGCTAGACAGTCCTAAACAACTTCTGCTCCTTCCTCAATTCGCTGTCTGTCTGACTGATGGAAATGGCAGGGCTTCTCCCCTTCCCCCTCCCCTTCTCTTTTCCCCCGAACCAGTGTCACCACATGGCAGCAGAATTCAGCCACTGCTGCTTAGAACAAGGCAATGTTTGTGCTACTGGCCCCCTGGGCTTGGATAAGGACCCCTGAAAGCGAGCAGGGGAGATTATCAGTGTAATTCCCAAGAATCCTCTGCTTTCCACAGCTCCTTGGGGTGGATATGGAGGTGAAGAAGGTTTAGTTGGTTTTATTTTGCTTTTTAAACTTCTCAAGCTCTCTCAAGACCAAAAGAAATGAAATCCAGATCTGTTTTTTTTTTTTTTTGTTTTTTTTTTTTTTTTTTTTTTTTTTTTTTTTTTTTTTTTTTCTGAATCCTGCCCAGCCAGATTATGCATAGATTGTGTGAGTATTGTGGTCTGGCCTTGTAACAATAAGACTCAAAGACTTAATCTGCAGCAAAGCTACACATGATAAGTGCATGGAAATATTTATTCTTCTATTTTATCTCCACGACACAGTTATGGGGAAGCTTTACTACCATGTCACATCAGCAGCAAAGCACCCAACACACCTCAGAAACTCTGCAGGGCAATCAACTGAACCTCAGTGTCTTTTGTTCCATCTCCTCCCTTATTGACTGTTGAACTCTTTGCTTGCTTACTGGGGTATAAGCTCCAAACACTTTGAAGAAAGTCCTGGAAATGTTCTCTCTGGACTATTGAAAATATTCTAACTGTCCTGCAGTTTACGGCTCATTATTATTTGTGATTTTTAGAATTTCTTGATTTAAGCTTTGTGTAGCCAGTTTTGTTAAAATTTTGATACTGTGATAAATTAAAAAAAATCTTAATTCTATTGGTTATGATTCTTTATTGTGTCTTAAATATTGTTAAATATAAAATTCTTTTTTCCCCCTCAGAAATAGGAATGTTATATAACAGGTTAGGATTTCAGAGACTTTGAGTTCAATGTACTGTTTCTAATCTCTTCATTTGTCCTTTGCTTTGCTTGCACTGCTACTAATTAATGAGGAGAAAAACAAAAAGAAAAGGATAGATTTCCATTAATGTCTCTTCTCTTAATACGAACTTACTGCGCATTTTGTTCCTGAACTGAGCCCTTTGGCAGAGCTCAAACTGCTGAAGGAGAGTGTTTATGGTTTCTCCCACATCCCTTTTCTCGCTTCCTGTTGCTGATTTTAGCTGCCTTTTCCTAGAACTTTATAGCTTTTATTTAAATAATTGTCACAGTGATGATGGCCTGTCAGCAAGGTCTCCTCTGTGTCTATGGTGTCACATACGTGGTATTCAGGTTCTTCACCTTCTGGTCTCTGGACAGATACAGAAATGAGAAATCAGAAAATTCTCTGTTAGGATGTTCACATTTCCTTGCCAATGTGGATATTCTGTACTTTTCCTATATTTCCTATCAACTATATTCTTTACTATTTTCCTTTGTTTAATTTGTTTTCTGCTTTCCTCTTCAGGTCCCAAACATTAAGGCAGTGTAATTTAAACATTCTGATTTTTCAACTGCTATTAATAAAATTGATATCACCCATAAAAATGTATTCTGTGTCTCGACTTCCTGTCTGGTTAGGCTGCCCCATGACTACAAGTCTCCTTAATCTGTTCTATGAGAGCATGTGTCTAGCTACAGAAATTCTCTGTGTGCTTGATGTTTATGCAGTTCAAATATGTTTAAACATCTATTTGTCTTTCCATCTTTGTCAAATGTTTGCCCTCAGCTTTTTCAATTTTTTCTTTGCAAGGCAAGTTTTCCAGGCTCTCTGACTTTGTGTTTGTTTTTGGCTTTTTCTCAGAAGTCACAATCTGTCAATGTTAGAGTTGGTTGGGAATTTTCCAGTGAAAAGGTTCTTTGTTTTACTTTTCATTGAAAATGATTTTTGTTTTCTAAAATAAGAGACAATTCTCACACAGAAGATATTTGCTTCTCCTTCCCTCACATGTTTTAGGTTGGTATGATCTGAATGGATGCATTTAGTTTTGTGAAACCAAATGACTGCTTCTGGCTTTTGGTTAACTGGCCAAAATATTTAAACTACTCTTGAATATATATATTTTTTGTAGAAGAATTCAGGCACCTAATTACACAGCAGCCCCTCATCTGGTTGAACCACTCTTTCGAAAATCCCATCAGTGGAAAACAATGGTAGATCAAAGGAGATATAAATTGACCAAGACCAGGAAGGAAGAAAGGGATAATTATCAAACTAAGATGAATATTGTTGATATTGCCTGCCTTTCCCCATCATAGCCTTACAGAGTAGGTAGATTTGGGTGACAGTGAATTTCAAACTCAGAAATATTCAGAAGGACTTCCCATTGCTGCAGGTCAGCAGCAGGTTCATTCATTACTGTTATTACTGATTTCCCAGAAAGATGCGTTTAATTAAGCTGGCTGCTGCCATCACATGAATTTAAAGGCAAACTGCTAATGTGAGCTATTTATTCCATGCACCATTGAACACCCTGCCAATAGTGCCTATAATAATATAAAAATGTTGTTATGATTACTAAGAGAGTGTGCTAAAAGGCTGAAGACATTTTGTCACTTGGCATCCATAAGGTTTAAAATATGTTGGCCAGGGTTTAGCATTAAAAAAAAAAAACCCACAACCTAAAAAAAGAATAATTGTAACTAAAATATCTTGCCCTCCTAAACACATTGTAGTGTATGACAGCAACTGGGTAATTGTCCTGGTAGGTTCTAGCACCTCTCTCCAGACACTGTTTTCTGTATTTCCCTCTTTTGCTCATATTGGGGTCATATATATGCATTTACTGCAACACAGGGTATGCTGAGACAAATCAAAGGAAAAAGAAAAGTGGGGAATATAAATTCAAAGCCTTAGGATTAGCAATAACAAATTCTCAATTATACTGTGTTGTGTTTCTTCAGAAATTTCTTTTCATACACAAGGATCCTTGAGTGAGCTCATTATCTCCTGATATGTAGAAATATATTTTGCCATCGCTCAGCCAACACTAAGGTATTTGTTATTCATCTGATACTAGACCAAGCTCTAAGCTGTGTAATGCTTTCTTTACCATTTCTTTGTTTATTTGTTTTAATGAATACCCATGAGACAGAGTAAGAATGCAGACCTGTTGTTTAACTCATGCTTGGCAGGAAAGACTTCAAAAGAAAATGTCTTTCATTTTTTTTTTGAGGTGCTAAACTCATAACTGGAAGTTATTTAAATGACAATATTATTTCTTCTCCTTTTGCAGATATTACTGTGAAAATATATTGTAGCACTTTGCAAAATGTTCTCCTTTTAACATTATTTTGTAGCAAGGAGTTAACACATAACCATTTGCTATGGCAATCTTAGTTCATGGCTGTTTCAGTTCACTCCAGAAAATAAATGCATCTGATCATTGCTAGTGCTTTTAAAACTACCAGACTTGAAATTAGTTACTATCTCCAAAAACAATGACTCTGAGAATGGTCAGGAAAAGACTCATTGAACGGAATATCCATATATAATGTTGGAGCAGCAAGAGCCAATTCAATCCTTAGAAACCATTGTATAGAATACCAAAAAATCAAAATAAAAAGTAATTTTTCCTCTAGGTCACTCTAATGAGACCTAAATTGGGGTATTTTATATACTGTTCCATACTCATGCAGTAAAAAAAATAAGGGCAGGAAGATATACCTATTTCCCTGAGGTATACCTAAGTACAGTAATCTCACAACTATAAGGTGCACCGGAGTATAAGGCGCACTTCCGGCCTGTTGACAATTTTCAGAACTTTGTCCATATATAAGGCAAACTTTTTTTTTTGCAGTGAGGATCCGCGCAACAAAGTAATAAATTGGTAACGAATCGCGCAATTGCGGGCTTTGCTGGCAGGTGCTCAATTTGCAAACATTTTTCATGGATCGGCATAGCTTTTAAACACAGCCACAGGCACCCTCCCCATGCCGTGGGCCCCGGCGCCCTTGGTGCCAGCTGATGCTGCTCTCACGGTGGGCAGCTTGGCTGCCGGCGCTCACGGCTGCTGGGGCTGCCAGTGCTCTCACCTTGCACTTCTGGGTTGGTAAATTTCAGAACTTTGTCCATATCTAAGGCCCACCGGATTATAAGGCGCACTTCTGGGTTTCGATCAAAATTTTAGTCAAAAGGGTGCGCCTTATAGTTGTGACATTACTCTAAATTTATTCTGTTGACTTTTCTCAACAAAATAAGGAAAAACTAAACCAATTTATTTTATCATACTCCAATATGCCAAAATGTGAAGAAGATTCTTGAGAAATAGAGGCCTAGTACAGTAGTTTCACGAATATAAGCCGCACCTTTTTCATTGAAGAATCCA
>VRYO01001463.1:92408690-92463570 GCA_009812075.1 Sialia sialis | reverse complement strand
CCTCAAAACCACAGGACTATACCATTTGCTTAGTGATGCTGACTAGTTCAATCTTTCACCCAGTCTGCCAAAGGCCATCCAAATGACCTTGAATCTGCCTTTTGGTGTTGAACTGGTCTAGGCACCATGGCCTGGTGAGGCTGTAGCTCCTTTCATGAGATCAGCCAGAACACAGCAGGCTCCCTCTCTGAAGAATATCCAGTGTCCCCTGGGCAGAAGCATCCACTGGAAAATTTGGCTCCTTTGCACCTGAAGGTCTTACTGAAAAAAAAATACAACCATTTTCTATTTCCATTTCTTTTGCAATCTGACTGACTTGGGCTCACAGTTGGAATTGAGTAGATTGTTTCTGTGCGAGCAGATTAAGTATCCCAAGTTTGGCCTAAATTCAGCTAAAAAAAGCTTAAAATAAAATATTGAGAGAAATCAGCAGGAGAATGGAAAAATCATGTTGCATAAGTCAGAGCATGTTCACCCTCTGCGAAGTTAAGGCTAATGATAATAGGCTTGCACATGGGTGAAAACAATAGGGTTTATTTACAGTGTGTTAAGTTTCTGTTATTGTAAGGCTGCAGTGTATACAAGCATGTAAGTGTGGTAAAGTGACACGAGCCAGACCAAACCTTGATAGGCATGTGAATTCTGCCAAAATATTTCAGTAAGACAATTGGAAAATGTATAGGATGAGATTGAACTGAGGGAGAAATAAACAGTGGAGAAAGTACTGGAGCTGCGCTGGCTGTGTGCTCTGTAAAAAGAAAAAATAAAGCAGCTTGTGCAAGATCTCCCACATTAATATTCCTGTTGGGTCAAATTCCACTTACTTTGTTTTTGTAAAAGATCCTGTCAGTCTTCTATTAAGACAAGAGATGCAAGAAATAATAATAATTAATAAAACATGCTGATGCTGGATATTCTTAGGACAATGATCTCCCTGGGTACATTTTTACTAATAAATAAAATAAATTTGGAATTGTTCTCTGGCCTTCAGGCTACAGAATGAGTATGACTTGTATCCAGAGAGCTGGAAGTTTGTTCCTAAAATAGGCTGGATGAATCCAGGCTGTCTGTTGGCACTGGTCTTGGACTTGGGCCAACCTATGAGCCATCAGCAAGCACAGCATTTTTATGGGATTTCAATGTTATCTTCAGATTCATTTGGGCTTTTTGAGGGGCAGCAGAACAGAAGATCTGGTCTCCTTGGAGGGCTTTAAGTGAAAGGTAAAGCATCTATGTATATTTTTCCAAAAGATCCACAGGATCTTTAAAAATACTATTTTCTTAACAAGAAAGAAAGAAAGAAAGAAAGTATGCAATATCAGAAAAAAATGCAAGTATTTCACCAGGAGCGTAAGGAAAATGAAGAGACCTGAACATGGCATTTGAGAGATGTTACCAAGGCTCATTATGACAATGAGCAAATGGTGAGACTGCCACACTTCTTGTCACCTATCTGCTCTAGGTGACATACAGACAGACAGACAGAGAGAAGGTCCCTCCCAGGCACTTGTTTGGCCCAGCAGACAGAGCCTAGTGGAGGTGTCTGCTGTGCCCTGACACTCAGCACCCATAAGCAAGAACCACACCGCCTTGTAGCCCTGACCCCACTCCTGCTTGGCTCCCCATCCTGCGGACCACAGCAAGCTCCAGAGGAAGACAATCTTAGATACTGTCCTCAAATGCTGCTTTGCAAAGCAAACTTTGAAAAATAAGCTTCCCTAAAATGAATGTATTTAAAAGGATCCTGCAATTTTTCTAAAGAGGCAAGTAATTTTGTGCGAAATGAGGATGGATCATTTAATGTAGATTTTTTATCCACAGCTAAAATGAAGATATGAAGATATAAAGATATAAAATGAAACAGACACCTTTAAATGAGTGCTAGTTGTTTTCTACTGACCTCAGGATATTTCAGTTCTGCTTTGGAAAAAAAAATATTTTTAATGATTTTTTTTTTCTCAAGTGGCTTTTTATTTACACAGATGCTTTCATTTGTAAGATGGAAAACTTTTTTTTCCAATAAAGTACCAGGCTCTAGCAAAGAGAAAATGCAAATCTAAAATCACTCATCTCATCTTTCTTGCAAACACAAAAATCTTTTTTTCCTAAACAGAAATTAAATGGAGGAGAAAAAAAATCCCAAACCCATGTCTTGAAAGAAAATGTATCAATATTTATCAAGCTCTCCCTCTCTTTCCATAGTACTTAGAATGCTCAATTCTATTTTATTTTTTGGCATTATGGTTGATAATTTGCAGTTGTCTGTTTATTTTAAATAACTGAAAGACTGTGCCAGAGAAAGCAGCAGAGAGGCAAAGAGAGAGGGGGAGAAGGAAAAGATAGAAACTCATTACCTCTTGAAAACTGCTAATCATTGTAAATGGCCACAGAGGCCAGAGATGACTGCAGAAAATTACTATCAAGCGTGAAGGAATAAAAAATATCCTAGACTATTTTGCTGAAGAAAAAAATTAGAAGGAAAAAAGTAAAGAAATCTTAGTACTAAAGAACTAAGCTGGAAAGAGTAATGGAAATCAAGCACAGTAAGGGGTCCTGGCAAGTTGTGCAAGCAAGAAAATAAATAGGGAGGTAGGAAGTGGGGAAAGAAATAGTTTTTATTGTTATGTGCAGAACATATTGGCAGAACCTGTCACTATATCAGGGGGTGCTCTTAGTCTTTTATTACCAGGTCTCCACAAAACCTTGCTGTTATTGGGATGTTTTGTGTCATCTTCCTGCCTGTTCTCACCCTCCTTCCTTCCCTGGCAGTGGGGACAGCATCCCTGCTTCCCAGACCCAGCAGCAGCAGGAGCCTGAGCCCAGGCAGCTGGGCAGAGAGCCCCTTTCCTTGGAGGGAATGGCAGCTTCTTTAGGCTCTGACCTTCAGCTCCAGCTCCTTGCCCACAGTGATGCTCTTGAGGATTGATCAATATCCAGGATTACAAAAGAGGCTCAGTCTGATGCATGTAGGAAGCTCCAGGCACTGCAAGCAATATCCAAGCAGCAGCCTTTGCAGGCCTGGCTTCATGAATTGTGCACAGAGCTGGCCCCAGTGGTCCCTGAGCCATTTAAAGGATTTATTGCTTGCTCGGCAGCCCAGGCTAGAGCTGTGCTGCTACTAAGTGAATTCTGTGCTAGATATTAGCACTGGAGCTAAGCAAGCTTTCCCTCTCTGGTCTTACCACTATCAATATTGAAGAAGGTAAAAATAAGTCACGGAGGGGGAATATTGCTCCTAGAATACAACAAAGAGGCCTGATGAATCAGAAAAGCATAATTTAGGAACTTATATTTCATAGAAAGGAAAAAAAAAATAAATATCTGTGTAAACAAAAGAATTGTTTAGAAAGAGAGTCTGGGACTGCAGAAAAATTCTGTCCTTCAGCCTGGGCTTTTTTTTCCCCAGTACTGTTGATATCTTTTTATATTTATAGTGAAATTACATTCAGAGCCTTCTTTTGACTGGATTCTCTTTTAGAAAACTCTCAGCTGATATAAAATCATGCAAACATGATGTCTTCACAAAAAACAAGGGAAACATTTCCATTATCTAAACCCCCCTGAAAATCTTCATTAACTTTTGTATTAGCAATCATCTAAATTTCCAAATTGGGTACCTACAGTTCTATATTCAGACATTTGCATGCACAGATATGGTTTATACATACAAAAAAGTTAGAAAAAGCCTGTTAGAAAAAGCCAGTGGAAAGATATATTACTACTTTGTTTTCATGAAGATTCATTTGAAGAAACAATTTTTAAATTTAAAAATAATATCACAAGTTTTCGTGTCTTAGCTTTGACTCAGTTTAAGGCAGCAATGGGTAACACAAGACTGAGCTCAGCATCTGTGTGGGGTTTTTAAGGATCTACCCTCTAATGGTGCCAAATCATGTGGATTCTGGCTAATTCTCTATCTGAAATTCTGGATGAGAAAAACAGATCTGTGGCCAAAGCAAAAATCCTTCCTGAAGGCAGCTTGCACCTGGAGCCTGGGGCGGACTTGAGAGGAGGATGTCATTAATTCTCCAGGGTGTCATTTTGAATGGGTGTTAAGGGAATGGGTCCAACATGAGACTAACTTCTTTGAAGAAGTTTTCTGAGGAATTTTTGATTCCATAGCAGATAACTGTACAGGTATATCCTTTCAATTTAGTACTGAAAACCAGGATTTCTACATTACAGCTTAGCAGAAGAGCTTTCTGCTAAAGTTCGTTCCCTTTGCATGTGTTCTGTATAGGGATGAGCACGATCCACCTCTGATGCCACACCAGGCTCTAGCCATGTTCAGGAGCCCCTCAAGGTGGACTCTGTCCTCTGAGAGAACATGGAAAATGGATGATTGAAGATGAGAATTATGAGCATACTGCTTTCTGTACACATGGCAAGCTAAAGTTAGGTGAGCACATATTATGCATAATTTTTATGCTGTTGTTACATAAAATAAATGTCTCCTAGGTGCTGGTATCACTTATGTGTTGCCAGAAAAAGGATCATGTCCAGCATCAGTACTTTGCCTAATTTTTTTTTGAAATGTGGATGAAAAATATATTGTGTGAACACTTCATTATGTATTATCTGTTTTGGCATAACACTAGCTATAATTGTAAAATCTCTTGGAAAAAATGTAACAAAAATTAAATGGAGGTATTATTAGTACAGAATAAGGGGAGAGCACAATTTGGATTTCCACTAATTCTCTTATTTTTTGCCTATGGGAAAAGCACATATGTTTTAGAAAACTGTGCATGTGTGTGATTTGGTGTCACTTTTTATACTGGAGGCCATTTGTTTCTTATTCTTTTGAGGGGCAGTTGATGTATTTTTACAAGAAGAAGAAATGGAAAATGAGACAGAAGAGGAAGCACTGGGTCTCCCTCTGGGGACTGCTGGATCTGCATTACCATTCTAGGATTTTGGTGATTCCTTATCAGCACACATATATGTTAATCTAATGAAAACCAGAAGAGCTTAATTCCTCAACTGATGCACAGTTTTAGGCCAAGTTTACCAAATGTTTGACTTGACACGCTCCTTTGTCTGATTTTGCTTTCACAATCAGAAATCTCCCTGGCTGTGTAGATACCCAGGTCAGGAACACTAACAGTTTTCTCACCTGATCCTGCAGTGCATTTGCTAGCCCACATTTCTTTCATCTCCCTTCCTTTTTACTTCTACTTTCTCATCCTGTTGTCCCTATTATGTTTAGTGGTTCACTTCAGAAATGTGTCTGAATTGGAGTACTTTTTTTCAGTCCATGGAAACAATAAGGAAATGGAAGAAGTACAAATCCACTGTAATTTTCTGGTTGATACTGGATTGTGACTGTGTGGCCTGAAATTTTCTTTCCTTGGAAAAGGTGAAAAAACTATAAATCAGAACATGAGTATTTGCCATCAAGCCGTTGCAAATGCACAATCTGCTGCTTCATTCTGACTTCTGCAATCTCTTTTTATATTTTTCTTTTAATCTAGCTGAAGTCACCTGGCTATTTTTTGTTTATTGCTGGTACAGAGTTCCATTTACATCTTGATATCTCTCTGGCTTCTGCTTTTATGTGCCCTGTGCTCAGGTTATTATGTGCTGAGCACAGAATCCCAATCAAAGGAGAAAAACAATGCTCCATGGCAGCAGTGAGCAAGCAAATAGCTCTTGGCAAAATCCCCTGCCCTCCCAGGTAACTACAGTCCCAATGGCAGTGATTAATGGGCTGTTTTCCAGTGTGCTGGAAATGACGTGCCATGGCTTTCTTTTTGGAGAGCTGGGACACAGGACCTTTGCAACTGATCATCTCAGAGTGACCAAGCATATTTACCTGGTGATATATTAAGACATAGATGATAAAATACGCATTGAGTAGTTCAGATTTACCATTTTATTTTAATCAGCACACAGCTCATTACAGATCATCTCAGATACAACTGATGTTTTCCATGAACCAGTTATTTGACAGTAATCTTTCTTTATTTTACATTTCTCAAGTTTCCAGACTTTTTTTTTAAACTCTATTTCCCAAGAGAAGTCATGCTGAAGAGATGTGTGGCCTTGCCAGAGATCTGCTTTATGTAAGTCTTAAACTGACTGCTCAGCCTCAACATTTCAGATATGCTATCTAAGTTCCTTTAAAAAACCCACAGAAAATAAAAAAGGTGTAGGTGGCCTTCAAGAGGTTTCCATTGGGGTATGGTGCAGAGGACTACAAAGAAGCAGTGTGGCCTTCTTTTAACCCTTCAAGAAAGTCAGCATTTTCTTCTCATATTGTAAGCTTTCCACCAGTAGTAGTAACCTGAGGAATGTTTCCTTCAGAGCACGTGGGAGTCAAACACAATCATTATGAAAGCAGAAGTGCAGTGGTGTGTTCTTTGGCACAGACACCCAGACATTTAACTGAAGAGCTTAAGGCAATGTCAGATGCCTTGTCTCTATCCCAGGAGTCAGTGCCCACCCCATGAGGGTGACAAAAGTCACAGCTCTGTCAAGCTGCTCACCGTGGTGGTGGAATCAGCGGAGTGCACTGCTCAGGGCACAGCAGAGGTTCTGTGCTCCCTTGTGCCAACTTCTGGGCAGGATGCTAGAACTGAGCTTGTATCATCAGCTGGAAAACCATGTCTTCATCTTTCTTCTCTCCAGAGGGTTCTCTGCATGGTTAGACCATTATCACCCCCTCACTTCATCTCCCTTTAATTTCATACTCAGCCACCCCTTTGCACAGTGCTGTTTTCGACTAGGCAGACTAAACTTGGCTCTCTGCCCTGTGAAACCCAGAGCTTTTTGGTAATCTGGAGAAACAGAGGAGTGCCTGAGCTCTTCCACTCTCACTGGTGTGTAGAGAAAGGGAAATTGTTCTCGACTATCAAATGCCTTTGTGCCAAGCAGCAGTTTAGTGCAGCACCATGAGTTTGCCAGACAATTCACACATGCCTTGGTGGGAAAGAAAAAGGCAGAATATAATTTTGTTCAATTTCCAAGACTCTTTGGGAACAAATTGAATGAGCTGTAAAGCTCTAGTAAATCTGAGTTGTTGCTTCATCCAATTATTCTGATAAACTATGAAGGATGCAGGGTCCAATGGCAACAAAAGAGTGGATGAGTCCCAAAAAGATGAAGCAAAACATGTAGCCATAAAATACATAATATTACCCTCATATATATAGAATTTTCTTAGGAGCTAGCCAAAGGAAAAATGTGTTCTTGATAGACTGAATTCACATCTTAAAAATTAAGGATGACTTTGCAGAAAGCGTTTTGTTGTGGGGAGAATGGGAAGATTAGGGCTTTTTTACCCAATGGTGCTCTAGGTAACTGGCATTTTGATTGCTCATCATGAAACAGCTTATGAGAATATCTGAAGCAGAGATTAAAGAGTTCGAATACTTCAGTCAACATCGACTAAATATTCATCTTGACTGCTCACTAGATGCTTAAACTGAATATCTGTCACTTCTACAGGATCTGTTAATGTTTGTTGTTACTCTCCTCCATTTTAGAAAATGCATTAGGTTTCTTTCAAAGAACACCTTCTTCTATCCAGCTTTTATACACTGGCTTCAAGTTGGCCTAGAGGTTTTGTTGTGTGTCTGGTTGATTTTTAAGAGAAGATGTTTGTTTGCAGAGGATAAGCTCAGTCCTCAGTGGAGCTGTTCCACAAGTTTGTGACATGTCTCGTATGATGGCGCAGTGTAACCCCAGCCGTGATGTGCTGCACTGTGATGTGTAATGAGAAGGGCAAAGCATTGCAGGCTCCATGCTCCTCCCTTTTCCTTTATCCTCTCTTACACTGTTAGACTCTTTATGCCTGTTCCATGTCACTCCTTCTCACTATCCCAGCATTCAGTCTGAGAGGATCAGACCCAATATGGTTCAAAGACTGATTGTACATATGGAGAAAAACAGTGTGGGACAGAAGAGGAGGGAAGACAGTAAAGGAAAACTAGTTCCTCTTAGTTGGTGAAAAGCAAATATTGGCAGTTTCTGGCCTTCTACACTTTTAAATGCCGGGACAAATCTTTCCAGGGGAAATTAAACTAAGATTTCCAATTTTGTTGTCATAAAATTTTGATATGTGTCTGGCAAGGTAGATAGTTTCCTTCCCTTTTAGGAAATTCAGACCTACCACACAAGACATGACCCAAATGAAACCAACTGATATGTTATACCAGTTTATCCTATAAGAACATGAGGAAAATATATGGTACAATTCACTGACATTATCTCCATCAGCATAGTAGAAGTGTCAGTGGAAACAGACTTTCTGAAACAAGGATAACGCAAAGAGAATATTGTTTGTAAACAGTCAAGAAACACAGTCTGTGAAGGAGAGTGCACAGTGCTTTAAAGACATGGATCAAAGTCTTTCTTCACAATAAAAATAATGCTTGTGTAGCTTTGGGGGAGAGAAGTGACCAAAACCTGTACGAGTCTCATTTTTATTTTACATTCTTGTTTTACTTTTGCCCTTCAGAAACCTCAGCAATTTTCAGAAATGCAGGACTCTACAACACACTATTAAAATATACCATGAGAATTACACAACTGTGATATCGACATATAACATGTAATTATTGAATTATTATTGTAATTATCAGAATTTGAGCATGACACATATGTCTTAATCTATATTTGCCACACAATCCTCCATGAAGTGAACCAGAATTTGTACAAAATGCTCATCAGCATGCCTAAAGTAATAGGCTGAGAATGTAAAGATAATCTTTGGTACTCCTTTTAAGAAAATGTTACCTTAACTACCATGTCATGGTTCACAATGATTAAACTGACCTTTGTCCAGTGAGACTCATCTTTTAGTTCCATTCCATTTAGAGATTCAAACATATTTTGAACTAGTGATGAGATAAGTATGTGCTTGTCATGTCCCTCTTCTAAGAACATATTACCTAAGAACACTTGGGTAATCATACAACTTACATACAATATTGCTGTATTTAGGAATAATTATGAAATGGAGCTGGAGGTAGTAAACAAGTACATGGCAGGCAGATGATACCTCATGTTCACTGCAAAATAAGACTTTATTTTAAATTATTTTGAACATCAAAATCCAGATGTTCAGATAGTACTCAGGAAAAACTAACTCAGATAGGGTACATCTTAACCACAGCTGTAATAGAGATAGTCTGGAGACTAATAGGCAATTTTCAGCCCCTATAAAATGATAATCTTCAACAAAATTAGGCAAACAATTGCAATGGAAGGCATTTCTTCCCCGTCCATTTGCTAAAAAACAGCAAAGACTCAGGAAGATAACCTCAGTCTGATAGCTACCACTACATTAGGTTTTTATTAAGTGTTTTTCTGTCTCATTTATTTCTGCCCAGTTAATCATTTAGACTAGATATAGTTGGTTTAGCCAGTATCCACAAAGCCAGTCTGAGAAGACACATTTCAACTTGTCACTTTTGCTCAGACCTCTGTCCATCTAACATCATGGGGACATTCAACATTTTTTTCTACCCAGGCATAATTTAGAATCAGAGTGGTATCATCTACATAATCAAAGGCTGATTTCTCTGATCCTACTTGACAACATACAGATGTAATCAATAGAACTTACACACTGATGATAACTCATTAGAAAGGGTCCATCTGTATTAAGATTTGAACAACTTATAATTTCATTTTCATGCAGGCCAAGAGAAATACATCTATCTTTCTGAAACATCATTTTCACAGACAAGGTTAATACTAATTTAATTTACTTTAACAGTAATCTAAATTAAATGTCTTCAAAAAAATGAAGAATCAGAGAGACTTGTGATGAAATCAGTCAGATTCCTGTTGTTTTAAGAGTACAGCTTCTTCCTGTCATACTGGTATCTTGGGAAGAATATTACTTTCCTGAGATGGGCTGCTGTTGTTTCATTAACATCTAGCAAATATTTGAATTATATGTTTTGATCCAATATCCAGGATCTACAGTCATCTGGTTGGGAGCAAATAGACTTACACAGATGTAGACACAGATCTATACAACTAGAGATATTTATCAGTCTGGATCCATGTAGATATCTGTCTAGGGAGATATTTGCAGTACTAGATAGGTAATCATATAGATCTAGAGATTAGATAGATAGATAGAACATTGGGTCTTATACCCAGGTATATTGGGTCAATACCAAGGGATTTGTTTTGCACAGCCTGTTTTTTGGTAGTGGAGAATGGCAAGGGGATACAAAGGTGTCTTCTGGGAGATGTTGCTGGAAGCTTCCACCATGTCCAGCAGAGCCAATCCCTGATGGCTCTGAAGATGGACATGGTGCTGGACAGGGCTGGGCCAGTTGGAGATGATGGTAACACCTCTGTGATAAATATTCAAGAAGAAAATAAAACAAGGCTGGGATGCAGTTTTAATTCCAGCTAGAGAAGAGGAGGAGGTGAGAGCATCCACATGGCCATCCACAGGGGATGCAGAGATCCACCCACAGCCTGTGGGGGAGATGCTCACACCGGAGCAGGTGGATGCCTGGAGGAGGCTGTGATCCAGTGGGAGACCTGGTGGAGAGAGGGGGTCCCTGCTTCCAAGCTGGAGCAGCCTGTCCTTGGAGGGCTGCACCCCTGGAAGAGTGATCCATGCTGCAGCAGTTTTGGGAGGACTGTGTGCCCATGGGAGCAGTTCATATGCAGTATGCAGTAGGTTGCTACTCATGAGATTGGAACCATTGGAAGTTAGAGAACTGTCTCCTGTGGAGGGACCCCATGGTCTCACAGGGAAAGGACTCCTCTCTCCTGGAGCAGTGGACAAAAATCTGGGATGATGAAATGATCAAAATCCCCATGCCCTGTTTCCCTGCACTGTCAGTGGGAAGGAGGGAGGGGCTGGAGGTGAAAAGGTTTTTTAAGGACTTATTTTACTCATTATTTTTCTCATTATTCTCCTCTTATTTTGGTAGCAATAAATTCACTTTGCAACTTAAGCTGAGCCTGTTTCACCCTTGAAGTGTTTTCTCCCTTTCCTTATGACAACTCATGAAGCCTTTGTTAATTGTTTTATTTTTCTCTCCTGTGCCCAGCTGTGACAGGTGAGGGTGAGTGAGTGACTCTCATGGGTGCCTGGAATTGGGCCAATGTCAAACCACAGATAGATAGATAGACAGACAGACAGATAGACAGTCTGTATCCTGAAGACTTTATCTACCTAGACAAATACAGATATGTGTGTAGAGACAGCTAGTTACATATCTGTGTATCTATCTATTAGGAGGTGAAGATCCCTATCTACAACAGTATCTATATATACCTGAAACAACAGGTAGCTAGGCAGCTGTATATGCACATCACATGCACATAACATCAACACTAATTGGACATGTGCATGCAGATGTGACTGCAGAAATAATAGCTTGCTGTAAGTGCTCAAAAATGGAATTCCTTGCAACACTCACTGGCAGAATGCTGTTTTCATTCCCCTTTAAACAAATGTATCAAAACAATGGTTTATTTATTTAATATGACTTTGTCAAAGAAATGGTGACCTTCAGTACATTGAAGGGACAGACTTCTAGTGTAAAAACAGAATACTCTTTAAAGAGTTACTGGTGCAAAACAACCCTAAAGCATATATAAAATATTATACACAGCTGGCTTAGCAAATGTGCACACAGATACAATTCATAATGAATTCTGTGGTTTACCGCACATGTTCCAGGCATGCTCCTCCCTCTGCTAATTTGCTTGATTGTCCTCTTCTTTTCTCTGTGTAGAAAAAACATCTGATCAACATAATCTTACCATTGGCTTTGTAGCTGAAACCCTCAGGCTTCAGAAAGCAGTTTCCATGTTTAGCCTGAATACAGTTTTCTCTTTTAGCTATCATGCTACCATGCCACAATGCTCATTTCTTGCTGCTCTTGTTCTTCAGTGTTGTGAAGAATAATGGTATACACTTTGGAGGTTTGTGATGGGACTGCAAACAGCCCTCTTAACTTGCTCTCTTCCAAGTCAGAATGGCCTAAGTCTACAAACATACATAGTGTATATAAAATAAATGCTATCTTTTCTTGAGCATTTCTCTGCTGTAAGATTTTTCTGTCAGGCAGTGGCAAGGAGGAGCAGAGCAGGAGGAGCAGGAGGAGCAGAGCAGGAGCAGAGGGTGAGCCAGGCTGGCAGGACTCAGCCCTACCATACCTGAGCAAGGTGACCACAGGAAGCTGCACTCCATCCAGGTCCTGGGAGGCTGGGCAGTGTCCCTGCCTTGCAAGGTGGCCACAGAGAGCCACGTGCACCCAGCCCAGAAGGTGTACAACACAGTCCCTCAGTAACAGGGCACACCCTCCAAGAAAAATCCCCTTACACTCAGATCTTGTGCTGTGTACTGCAGTTGCAGTATTTTAAAATATCCTCTGAGAGATGCCTTCTCTTGGAAAGTAAAGCCATTCAATACAACTGAAGTAAGGATCAATCCGTAAAGAGTTTTATCACATTTTTATAATCCATCCTTGTTTTTTTAGTTTTTATGACACTGGGCAGCTGGAGCAGGCTTGCTCTAAGCCCCAGATAGCTGCAACATGTTCACCTTCCTTTTCCACAATGGGGTGACTTGGCTTTCCTTCCCAGTCCTTACCTCTCCAATTTAATAGGTCTCCTTTCTTTGAAAATTGCAGTGGTTTGGCCTTGCTTAGCTACCAAAAATAGCAGTGCCTGACTGGGTGACCTTGAGAGGAGCTGGCTGACTTCTTACCAATATAGAGTCTATTACCTCCCTTGCTTGGGCAGTGTGGGAAGTCAGAGGCACTTTTAATTTTGAACTAGTCAACATGATGAGTCAGTTATTACTTCTTGTAATAAAGCTGTTTTTGCAAGGTCATTCTGAAAGAGGAAAATTAAATTGTTTATGTCGTGAGTGCATTTGCACACATCCCATATTGAACTCAGCTAAACATTTGTTTTCCTAGGTATAATATTGAGTAACTGTGTTATTTTCGTCTCCCCTTTTGTATATTAAAATGTGGCTTTTGGAAAGAAATTGAAGAATAAACATTCTGCAATACATTGGATATTTTAAAGTGAAAATTAACAAAATACTTGGAAAGTTGGGTTTTTTGGGGCTCAGATATACAGTAATTTCACTACTATAAGGCGCGTTGGATTATAAGGTGCACTTTGGGTTGTTGGCAATTTTCCAAACTTTGTCCATATGTAAGGTGCACTGGCCCATAAGGCACACCTTTTTTTTTTGCAGTGAGAATCCGCACACAACAAAGTAATGAATTAGTAATGGAATCGTGCGATTGTGGGTTTACTGGCAGGTGCTCAATTTGCAAACATTTTTCACAGATTGGTGTGGCCTTTAAACATGGCCCCAGGTGCCCTCCCTGTGCCGCGGGCCCCAGCACTCCCGCCTGCTGCTCTCCCACACCCTGCAGCCACCCCTGGCACTGGGCTGCTCGCAGCTGGCACGGCTCAGCGCAGCTCGTGGCCCACTGCTTGCACTTCTGGGTTGTTGGCAAGTTTCTGAACTTTGTCCACGTATAAGGTGCACTGGTTTATAAGGTGCACTTCCAGGTTTTGATCAAAATTTTAGGCTTAAGTGCGCCTTATAGTAATGAAATTACTGTATTTTCTAATTGTTTGCAAGAAATGCTGTGTATATGGGTATTTTATACCAAGAATACTTGCAACATTAGATAACATTTAGTATATCAAGTAACTCATTGTGATCCATGTAGTGTCATTTATAAAATAATATTTTTCATTGACTGGACGAAAATGTTTTTCAACAAAACAAATTGCTGGTGAATTCTTCTAGTCCTTCATAGACATTGTGCATGATAATTGCTAGTAAGAGAGGATGCAGGGCAAAGGCTGGACAGTCTGAAATACAGGAGTAGTACAAAAGCATCCACCCTGCCTATGTAAGAAAGAATGTACACTCTAAGGCTGACTGGAAAGGAGTTCTATCAATTTGCTTAATGAAGCCTCAAGAACAAAGATATTTAAGGTTAATTTAACTAATTGAAAAAACTCAACAATAAAAAGTATAGCAATTATCTAATTTGGAGGGCAGTAATCAATATGTAAGGAGATCAGCCAGAGTGTAGCCAAAGATACCATCAAAACCTACTGAAGATATAAAAACCCCAGGGAATATTTCCAGCAGAGTTTTGATAATGCCTTGTGGTATTTGTATATATATATCTGTAACTTAGGAATGATTAGTGTGCAGTCATCAAAAAATTAGTCTTTTATTAATAAATTATGCTTTGGAATGATAAATTCTGTGCTTGACCACTGTGTTCTTTCCCTGGTACAGAGGAAGAAGGAAGGAAAGCCCATCCTTTAATAGGCATGGGCTATTGACAAGTTACCCTGTAGGCTTTAATTCTCTTTCAAAACTTCCACAGTTAAAACTGAATATTTATGATGGATTGAGGTTAAATGAATGTGGTATAAATATTTATACTACACATTCACATTATACATTTTTTATATAGTATGTGGGTAAAATGTCCCAATAAAGAACATTTTGCTATAAGGTGCCATGAAAGACTTAGAAATGCAACTTTTCTCCAAGTTTAAATGTTGCTATACTTCAGTCAGATTTAAACAATGCATGCTGTAATTTTTTGGCATTATGTAGAAAAATTTAGTTTAGTTTATTTTAGGGCTGTTAAAAATTTACATCAGTCAAAGGTAGAAAACCACTCAACTCAGTGCAGAGGACTCAAGTCCTCTACTCAAGTAATGATTGACCTATGGACACTCTAGGCAGAGTTTTGTTTTTAGTGTATGGTTTCTACTTCCATATAATATCTCCAGGTTATCTTAACCATCCCATTAAATTCATCAATGTTGGTGACCATGACTTTGGACTTGGAAATAAAGTGAAGAAGCTTTGTCAAAGATAGAAGCAGACTGCACGTGAATGGAGAACTTCATCATTATGTCACTGAATACCTGGGGAGTGAAGTTCAAGCTGATTTATTACATTATTTTTCATTTTTACTGAACACTGATCAGGCTTAGGCTCAAGCAATCTCATTGTGATGCCCATTCAAGCATTGAGTGGTGACAATGCTACTTCATAAGCCTTTTTTTATAGGTTTTGTGCTGCTGCCTGGTAACATGCAGCTTTGGGAGGCTGCCAGCTCTGTTGGTATATATTGCACAGCATCCAGAGCTGTGAGACTGCAGCTGAAGCAACAGCAGAGAGGTATTTTGGGACTTCCAGCACCAGGAAGCATGTGTCTGCTTACAGGATGATGTGGGCTGCATCATGAGGAGACACTGCCATGTCACTGTCAGAAGTGGTGGGGCAGATCCTCTCTGCTGATGAGGTGTGCATTGAAGTGTGAGATTTTCAACAACAATCAGTAAGGATCTCTCCCAGCTGCAAAATACCAAGAAGTCACACAAGTGGAAAAAATGCAATAGAGTAGCAAAACTGCAGACACACAGAACTTGTTCTTTCCAGTTAGCTATGCTGGGAAATCCTTACCAGATGTCAAATATGGGGAAAAAAATCCTTCAGGTTAAGAGTCACAGTCTCACCCCAGCCAGTTTGAGTGGGTGTCTGACTGCTGAGCAGCAGGGACAAGGGACAGGCAGCCAGAGACAGCTGCTGGGCAGGGATGCCACTGAAGGAGTCAGGAGTGACTGGGATGTGACTCCAGCTGAGCCACACCACCTGAGCATGGTGGGAGTCAGTAGAAGTGGGTGGTCACATACTGGTTATTTTTTCTTGGGAGCAATAAAATAGCGTGGAACAATGCTGACTGCTACAAAATAAATTTGGAGGAAATTTTAAATGTACATCAGAGGACAAACAGTAATGGGAGGTGTATATCCAGTAGTGTTTACAAAAAAAATTAAGGGAATAAGACCATAGTTGTACCATAGATTCTTTTTCCCCCGCATAGCTGAAAAGAAAAAGAACTTTTTCTTTATTTGGGCTTTTTTTAAACCATAGGAAAGACAGCTGATGGGAGCTTAAGAAGAATGGGGTGTGTCTCCTCTGTACCTCCATGCATGACTCCAGAGAGCAGCTCCAGCTGGTGGCAGGTAATGGTCCATTCCCTTTTGTACCACAGGATGTACCTGGCCACAGGCAGGAGCAAAACTCTTCCGTGTAATTTCTGATTCTGCCCTCACACAGAGCCTCTTTCTTGTCAGAGTCTGCAGTTACTGTTTTTCTTTCTGATTAAAATATGCTCTTGGGAATACAGGCTATTTGTGCTGTGCTCTTAGTAACCTTTCTACTGCATGGTGGGGGTGAAATGTCAAGACTGATAAATACCATGAAGTGAACCCCTGAAAGACAGGCTTGGATACTGCATCATTATTTTTGCCAACCAGGGTAGTTTGGTAAACCCTCAGAGAATCAGTTCCTACAATTTCACTGCAACTTATGTAAGTATGTGTGTATGTGTGCTTGTTCAATGTTAGATCTATTTCTTTAAAAAAATCAGAAAATCACATTCCTTACCTTAAATTAGGTGCATTTGTAAGAACTTCAAATTGTAAGAATTTGTTTTCCTGTATTGCTAATATTGTTTTAATTCTGGCATTGAAAGGATAATATTTTCTCAATAATTTGACCAGTTTTTCTCAACACTTTAATTTCCAAATTAATGTGGAGGATAGATTTGTTTTAGTAAAGGCAAACCCTTTATTGCATGTTAAAATTTAGCAAATTTTCTGCCTTTTAGTGGGAAAATTAGAGAAGCTAAGAGATGTGGAAGACAGGGAAAAACCGATGGGTGAAGAAAAAACAACAGAGTGGGAATGGAAAACAAACATAATAAGGACTTAGAAAAATAAAAAGACTACATCTTATAGAAATTCAGAGGGCTGTATATACAAGCTGAAAGACCTGGCTGAAATTATGAGTTCATATCATGCTACTAATTGCCTTGTAACTGTAAGGCTGTAACACACCTGGGGTTTATTTTGGTTTTGTTTTCTTTGCTTAGCAATGAAATTAAGTGGGTGTGATCACTTGTTGGACATGGCTTCTCCTTTGTCTGTCTTACTTAGCATATAAAAATAATTTTCAGCAAGAGCCACAGCTTTGGAAAACTTGCATCATTTACCCATCTCCAGGATATGAATAAAACATTGAGAACAAGATTTATGGAGATTAGGCATCATTGTTTAATGCAACAATCTGGTTGGAAAGTCTTTGGATATAACTGCAGGCTGTTAAGTCAGTTCAGATCATATAGTCCATAAAATATTAGTGAAGGCATTGAGAACATGGTCTTTTAGAAAAGGTGCATGGCTTCCTCAAAGGGAAATCCTGTTTCAGTAGCCTGGTCAAGCTCTTGGAGGGTGTCAGTGATATTGCCAATGAGCACATAGATAAAAGATTTCCCTGGGGCATAACATGGAGTTTCCAAAATTCCTTAAGATTCCTAAGCAGAAGGTATTATGGAACCTTTTGGAAGAAAAGATCATTTATTGAGTGAAACCTGGTAAAATGACAGAAAACAGACGACTTTTCTACATGGATGAATCAGTAGTTTGTTCTCTCAGCATTGGTGCTAAACCCCATTTTATCCAGGACCTTCCTCAGTGCTGTGGTGGTGGGAGTTCACCCTGCAATCTCCAAGGCTGCAGCTGACACTAAGCTCTCTCAGCCAGCCATGTGTCATCCCAAAGGTAAGGAACTTCACAATTGCCTCTAGAAATAAAACAATATAGATGTGTCTACTGCATGGGGTTAAACTCAGAGATGGCAGTGAGGCTCAGGAAACAGGTTTTATTTGCTGCTGAAGTCATCAGCTCAGAATGCAGCAGCAGTCAAAAAAAAAAGCTAGGTGTTGTCAGGAAGGAAGAAGGAGGGAATTATATAAAAGCTTGATGGGCTTACGTCTTCAGTGGTGTGTACTTCTGATCTCCACAGCTCTAGAAGGATATTGTGCAGATGGTGTGAGGAGGAAAACAAAATGTTCAAGGATTTGCAGCAGCTACTTTACCACAACACAGTAAAAAGTTTGGGACTGTCCAGCTTGAACAGACAGCTGTGTTAGGAGACAGATGATCAAGGTTTATGATATCCTGAGTCAGTCAGATGCAAAACTCTCTGCCACACTCTGCAACGACTGGGCTTGAGAGCATTTGAAGCTGATAGGAGATTGGTTTTAAATAGGTGAAAGGGTGTCTTCACACAGGGCATTGTGAGCTTCCCAATCTTTTGCCACTTGAAGCAGTGGATTAGGTTTGGAAAAGAATTAGAGAAATCAATGGGCAGAAGATCTGCACTAAGACTGGAGTGAAGTAGACATGAATATATCCTGGAACATCCTTAAAACCAACTTTCAGGATGCTTGGGGAGTATGAGAAGAGCAGACCACAAAATGTGGCCAAGCTCACATATTTTTCCCTAAATTGCACTGTCCTTTTGATGGTGTTTGATATCATTAGCTTTACCCAGCAGGTACTTTTATTTTCTTACGTATAAAAATAACCATATATAATAGGGATGCAAAGAATTATTCAAAGTTGCTCTGCCATTCTTCTGGACTAATGGCCTTCAGTTTTAATGTCAGACTGGAAATTATTGTAGAAAAAAAAATACGTTAAATTTATAACGTTGTGCATTATCAAGAAACAATACCTCCATGTTCTTTCTATCAAATAACTCTTCGCAGATGTTTCTGTGAGATTTTTCCTATCCAAGGCCACACTGAATTTCATTTGAAACATTAGTCCTTTCTGGTTTTGAATGAAGCTCAGAATTAAAACCCAAGGAGATTCAAAGATTTAACTTTCCCTTCAACCTTGAATTTCAAGGGCAAGAGGTACTCAGTTTTAAGGTTATGATTCAGACTAGATTCTAATGAACTGCTTCCAGTCCTTCTTAAAAGTGAATCACACATATTTTAACACAAAATCCACTCTCATTCAAAACAGCTTTTACTCATTTATTTTTCAATTAGCAGAAAGAGAAACAATATGCAAGCAAATGCACCGATGACATGGCAACCATAACATCAGCTAAGGTTTATTACATTATATCAGCATCTCATAACAGATGTTTTTCTTGCTCCTGTTCATTCTTCCAGCAAAACTCACAAGTACCAAACAGAGTCTTGAGCTGCTAGTAAAGTTCAGACAACAGGAAAAGAGATGTGAAAGAAGAGACCAAGGTATCTTTGAGAATATTTATTCAGCAGCTCATGGAAAAAACTCAGATACAAAATAGAAAAACTTGCATCTGGGATTAAATGTATCAGAAAAGATGAGTTTAAGGAGGGGATGAATTGTGGGGCATCTTGGAAGTTTAACCAAGGGTATCATGAAGAGAAGGAAGCCACCAGAAGAATGTAAAGAGAGGTTTGATGTGGTCAACCCCATAAAATAGGAGAAGGGACAGCCACTTTCCATGGAGGTGAGATGGCCTTGTTAAGGGCAAGGGAAGGAACACCGCAATACTCAAGATGAGCAATGAGAATTTCTGCTCTGAAGGAAAGGCTTTAAGAGCTTTTAAGCAGAAAATATTAACAACGTTTATCAAGACAAAACCTAGATGAGAACCTTTATCAAGGAAAAGCCTAGAGCTTCTTCAGCATGAAGCTTGAATGATAGATGTCCTGCAGACAGAGGAAGCAACAATAGGCCAGTGTTAATGGCGGTTTCTTTAGTGATGATGGAAGGTGACCTAAGGGGTGGCTGGGAAGAGAAATCAGGAGATTTTTGAATGCTGAACTTGGGCTGGTGCAGCACATCCCCAAAGAAGAATTAAGGACACCAAGTGAGATGTAGACTAGCATATTTGAGGTATTTCCTGTTTAAATATGTTTACTTTTGGCAAACTAAGCTATGTTAGCATAATGATGTAGGCAATGTTTTGCACAAGTCCCTAAATTCCCGTCTTCCCATCACTCACTTTTAACTCTTTGCTGATGTGCTGTTTACAGCCCTGATTCTTCAGGGTGTTCTCAAAGCTTCACACCTCAAGATATTGGAGATGCAGCTCAGGAAAACAGGTGTTAATAGTTTCCAGATGATTTTGAAAATACCGTGCAGTTCTTTAATGAAGCAAGTGGTTAATGTACACAGAAAATACTGCAAACTGAAACATGAAATTGTGTTTTGAATATCCCCAAGAAATTTTCAGCAAAATTTACTAGAGCATTTGTTTGCAGTCCACCCCTCTCTGTTGCTGTCTTAAAACCAAACATAAAGTTTTGAACACTTTTTATTACACACAAAGGCATCTTCTCATCTTGTTCCCAAGACAGTTCTTGAAATTTATAGCATAACCACAGGGTGTGTGTGGAAATGTCACCCATGCTTAGAGTCTGAGAAGACTGTCCCTGACACAGCATTTCCTCACTGCTCACTGGCTTTCTGAAGTCTGTCAGGAACTTTCTGGAGTGTCTGACTGTTCTCCCAGCATTTTTTTTCTAAATTGAAACTGATAAAGTTCTGGGACTTGGCCCTGCCAGGCGACATATCTCTTGGTTCTTAATCAGTCAGGCTCAGGGCAGCCCTTAGCTTTCATTTTTACAAAGAATTTCTCATTGAACAGCTATGGATGACCTGCCAGATGGCTTTCCCACAATGGAAAGTTTTTTAAAGCTTCAGAGAGCATATTTAGTAAGTGCCATATTCTATGTCTACACATTTCTGTGTAATCTACACAAGTTGCTCTATCCCACAGTTTTCAAATATTTGGAGATCAAATTAGACTCCATATACAGTTCACTGGCTTGTTTCCATTTTCTTGAGACAGAAAGAGCAAGTGTGGCAATGCCGGATATGTGACTGTTCCTCCAGTTTTTCAAAATTTGGTATGCTCATATTTGCACTACTCTCTGGCAGATGCAGCCCCATGGACCTTCCACCATAATACAAGTGTTCATAAATCTGAAGTCTCATTTCAGAGTAGAAAGGATGATTTTCCTTTGCATTTGCAGTCAAATGTATTCACCCCTGAATGAGAAATAAAGTGTTATCTTATTTTTTTGCAGTTTTTTGTCTCTTGATCCAGGTAAATGAAACTTGGGATGTCTCAGTGTGTGGAAAAATGGAAAAATTGCATTACATACATGATGTTTTGGTTTCTCTGCCTCCCTTGGCCCTTCTCATTTTTGGGGTCAAAGAAAAGCATGACCTTGAAACAAAAGCATAAAGCTGCCATTTCTTTTGCCTCTAGGATTCTGCAGCAAGGACACACAGGTCTTGGAAAAATGACTGGAGAAGAGCTGTTTGAGGAAATGCTCAGGATCAAGCATGGAATGATAGAGGTTGTGCATGACCATAAGCAGGTATTTGGAAATGTGGCTCAGAACTGCCAGGAAAGAAACAGAGGCACAAATTACGTGGCAATATGATACCGAAAGGCTGTTTGAACCTTGGATGTTGTCACAATCAGAGTTTAGAAAATTTGACTTAAAAAGAGAGGCTAGGGACATTTTCTTGCCCCTGCTTAATGACATATCAAAACTGGAAGCCTACAAAAGGCTGTGAGCCCAAAAAGTGATAGAACAGAGCAAACTGAAATTTTGTTGAATGATCTGGGTATTCAGACGAAAGGACAAGTAGCTGCGTACAAGCAGTCAGAAATCAAACTCACCGACACAGCTGCCTAACTATTTAATTGTTCAGAGATACCTAGAGATGTCTAGGTATTCATATCCCTATTAATTGGGAAGGCATATGTGTCTGGCAATGCTACTTGACTCTCAGGTCCTGCGATTGCCAGTGGGAAGACAACACTTAAAAAATCCTGGTCTTTTAGGAAGGTAGGTAACAGAAGTGACTCTGTTAGTGTCATCTAAGACAAATTGTCTGGGATGTTTCTCTTTGCCAGGGGCTCAAAAGTGTATTTGTCACAGACTGAGAAGAGCTATGCACACACCCCAGTCAGGTAACAGAGTATGTGAGCACTACCTGCAACATCAAGAAATTGGAACCAGAAATTTAATACCAGCTCTGGAAATGTTAAAAATTCTCTGAAATACTGGTGGTGTTCCCTGTAACCTATTATTCATAGTATCAGATTTCAGCATTTTTCCTGAGACACTTGGCATTTTCACATTCTGTCATTATTCCCTTTGGAACTCTGGTCACTCTTTGTCTCCCTTATTTATCTTCTACATTTTGCATGACAAATTCTCTGACTCCTGCATCATGCAAACCACATTCTGCACATGCACAAAGCTTGTTTTGAAGGAGTTTGACAGAAATGGACTGGAAGACCTGGGCTAGTAAAGGGATGCAAGAGCTCCACAGACCTGAGTGGTGCACTTGCTTTTCACCATGACCTGCACATCCATACTGTGGAACTTACCCTTGGCAAGGACACACACACAAAGCTCTGTTTCAAATTCTTAAAATCAGTTTTAGTAGTGTGGGGGCCTCTTCCTGAATCTGCTAGGCATTGCTACTTTAGTTCATAGCACTGCAGTTTTGCACTTGACAACTGCCCCATTCAGTGCATGACTCAGCTATATTCTTTTTTCAGTATTTTAAAAAGATGAAATTTGTAACTACACTGGCAGCACCCTGATGCTTTTTGCTTTAGAAGAGGAGGAAATTCTGCCATTAAATGCATCATGCAAACTGGATGATTTCTGAAAATTAGTTTAATCGGCCTCTAGTAACTATCATCCCATGTGGTTAATGGCAAATTTTGTATAATTAGATCTTAAGAAAGCATATGTTGCTGATTGCTGGTTCTGACCAGGAACAACAGCTTTAGTCAGTTATACAAGATCCTGAATGATTCCAGGTGGAGGTGTAGTTAACAGGAAGCATGAACATTTTCATTGTCTTCACTGTAGGCCACTGCAGGTGCATGTGAGTTGAATTTGCAAAATGTGAACAGTCATTGGTTTCCCAGACTGAAACGTCTTCCTCTTGCCTGAGGTCTAAGAATCTGGCTGCTGGATTGAAAAATCTGTCTGCAGGTAAAGAAAAGTGATAAAGTTGTTTTCCTATGTGGAAAAAATAATTTTTTTTTCAAATAACACTACAATAGCTTGTGATATTCTGTGTTATTTAGATATACCAGAGAGATCAAAACATTGCAGTATATTTTATCAACTTGCCTGTATTCCAAATCTATGAAATTGTATTTTCTCTTGTTCTTATTCAATTTATGATTTATTTTTCTCTTGGTATAAATCAGTTTCTATTCTATGGATTCATGGCAGGTATTCCATCTTGTTTTTCAATATGCTATGTCTAGAACAAATATCTATTCAGTCATGGGCATATAAAGTATTAATCATACATGTTTGAAGGTATGTTGCTATAGCAATTCCTTTAGTGCAAGAAAAAAATCAGCATATAGCAGGCCAGGGATATGAGAACAGTAGGAATTACAAAGCTATAACAGCACTATTAACACATTATTGCATTGTAATGATATTATTTTCTAACTATCCCAGTCCCCAGCTGCCTAATTTTTAAAATAGAATTCTACAGCAGGGATTTCATAAATGGCTCTGACATGAAAGACACTTGCATTATGAAGAAGACATGAAGCTATCTGAAGTAAATATTTTTTCAAAAGAGAAGGTGGGTAAACAAGCAAAATATCTTCTGTCCGTGACACACCAGATGCCTTGTCTTCCCTATTCCAGTGTGATCCACCCTGAGGTGCCTGACATGACAAGGCTGAATGGAAGAGATTAGCAAGACCCAGCTTAAAAAGAAACGCTGTGAGTTGAGCATGTAAAGCTGCAGAGCAGGAAAGCTGGGAGAGTTAACTAGAAGGAGATATGGAAATGTTATTTCATCTTGAATTACAAATCGTACTGGAAAATTTTAAAACCAAAGCAGAAAAGACATTGTTTCCATGAGGATTACAATTATCTGGGGGAGAAAGAAGGTGGTAAGTAGTGGTGCAGCTCAAGTCTGTGAAAAGAATACAATGGTAAATTGAACTGATTGGGAGTATGGACTGAACCATAGCGTGAAGGAGGACTAGTCAGACACAGAGACACTTCGCCTGTATTAAGGCTGCTAATCCTCTGGGTGTATTAGCATTGCCTTCCCTGGGGGGAAGGTAGGGTCAGCTTTAAGTAATCCCACTCTTGGTATTTAACTCTTTGAGTTTGATGCTTTCCTAATGTAGATGTTTGCATTATGCTGCAAAATATGCTGAATTGCCTAACAGATCTTGCCTTGCCTCTGTGTTTCAAATATTGAATTCTTGAGGTTCAAGTATTGTAATATCTCTCCTTCAACACATTCATTAAAGAGAAGAAAACAAGAATCCCACAAACAAATGAACACTGCAGTAGACCTTTGGATTTGTTGCATTGATTTAGTGTCTGAATGAGCAAGAAAGGACATTTATATTGGAGTGGATGGGATCAAATAGTAAAGATCAGAGGGAGTTAGCTATGTATCATCCACATCCTTTCTTTTTAATTAAAGACAAATACAGGCCTTCAAGAAAAAAGAAGCAGCAGTTCAAAGAGGTATTAAGTTTAATAGCAAGCAACCTTTACAGAGATGGATCATTTTCTCACTGTTTTGTTTTACAGCAAAGTGACAGTGAGCAGCAAGAAAGGAAAACCAGGAAAATTTAACCTGTCACAGGAAAAAAGGAAAAAAGGAAAAAAAGAAAAAAAGAAAAAGATTGCTTTTATTGAACATGCTTTCCAAGGAAGAGAAAATTTTCAAAGGGGGAGGAAAGGAAGCAGATAGATCTAAAAAAAATAGTAGAGTTTAAAGATACACTTCCTTTTTTGGTCTCCTTGGGAAATGTGTGAAAAAAAGTTAAACAAGCTGCTTAATTTAAGTTGTGATGGAAAGAACTACATCAGGAAAATAAAAATACCTTGGCATTTAGAAATGAGCAAGTGTGCTTTGCCACTGAACTCTTTTGGTAAGCTGCAACTTGCTCCCAGATTTCATTTTCCAGATACTTAAGAGCCAAAATTCAAATACCTGAAAAATTCATTAGAGGTATCAACAGCATTTAATTTTTGTATAGCACAGAATAGGCAGCACTGCAGAGCAAAACTTTTCAACTCTGTATAGTGCCAAGCTTGTGGAGAGAAACTGTGATACCACAAACACATGGTTTTTCTGTAAGAGAAAATCTCTCAGCCCACAGAAGGTATCATTTACCCTAAAGAGGTTATATGAGTGCCGAGTAAAATTATTAATAAAGTGGCTGACATTAAGAACTGGAATTTTGCAAGCAGTGATGGCTGGTGAAATATCTGTGGTTGAGGTCAGTAAAATTTGAGAGGTGGGCGTGCACAATATATGTGCATTCCTGTAAGAACAATATGGGTGGCTGCATTCTGAGTCCCATTATTTCTGTGTATATATATATATATATATATATATATATATAATTTTTGTTCGTGCATGAATAGTGACAGCTGTGTCTATGAGAACTGCCTATACATGTCCATATATTAAACATCTTCTGACATTTTTTTAATGATACATTCCTCACTACATTTTCCCAAACTTTGAAAAATATGAGTGTTTTCCAAATTTAAAAATAATAGGCACTTATACTAATCTTGCATATACAGCAGAACCTGTACAAGGGGCTCTTCCCACCTCTCTCCTAAAGTCAGCTCGAAATGCCTTAAGAATACATATTTTCCATTTTTATTATAGGGCTATTTCCATTCATCAGGAAACTGACTTTTACTGATGACCTGAATGCTCCTCTAAATCAGATTTCCATTGCTGGGTCTAATCTAATATTGTATCATTTTGAAGTAATGCAAAGACACCACCAGAACACAGAATGAAAGTGCAAAACACTGAGGAAGGTGTTGAGCCAAAGCATGTATCTACTGCATGTTGTTGCTCTATTTGGTTTATGTTTTCCAATGAGCTACAGTGGACCATCATGGAGGAGCAGCCTATTCACATTGCACTTCAAAAGCTATACTCTGTAGGAACCCTGAAACTAATTGAGAGAAAAATCTGGTCCCACTGAAACCTCAAGGAATTTTGTTGCTGTCTTCACTAAAGCCAGGATTTCACCGTATATATTTGTTCAAGGAAGAATGGAGCCCTTTAATGACAATATATCTGCTCTGCCCCTCTGCCACTGCTGTGGGTGACCTCGACCACTCATGCTCAGTTTCAGGCAGTGCAGTTGCTGTTTATTTGCTTCTATTCCTAGCTCAGCTGAGCATGCTAAGTGAGAGATGCGCCAGCCTGCCTCATCGCAAATGGCCTTTTAATGAACTAGTCAAGGATTTAAATTATCCAAGAACCTGTGAAAAAGCATTTTAAATTTAAGACCCTTTTAAGCAATTAAAACCTGTCATGTTGCCATTGAAAACAGGCCAGGGAAAAAGTGATTCCACCTCTTGAGATTTGCCACTTACAGGGAGAATAATGGTATTTCAGGCACCCCAGGTACTGCAGCCTTCAGAGGGTGCTCGTATGTCAGCTTCACAAATTGATTCTCGCTGTGCAGCATCTCGAGTTGATCCTCCAGGCATGAGAGTGTTTGGTCACTGAGCAAACTGGATTACTCTATGTTGGACCACTGCCATTTCAAAACATGGGGGAGGAGGAGAGAGAGAAGGAGGAAGATTTCCACAGCTAAGAGATTTGTTTTACTAGATTAAGCAGTTTTAGTTCTGCTTTCGGATGTGTTTATTTGTTTGTTTGTTTTAAATTTGTGGTGTGATCAACTTCTATTAGAGAGCAATGAGAGTTGAATATCTTAATACTTGAGATATTCAGTGTTTGCAAACTAGTAAGTAATCTGCCATTCAGAATTTGCTAAATAGCCTATCAATAATATACTTTGAAAAAAAAAATATTTGCTGGGCTGCAATGTTCTGCAGTAATGGAAAACTTCCATGTCCTGTCCACTTACCTCTTGTGTGGCACTGAAAGGCTAAAACATAAATAACTACATAGCTCATACAGAAAAACTCCAGAGTGAGGCCCTGAAAAACTAATTTTCCAAATAATTCCCTTACTAGTTAAAAAAAAAGTGGTGAAGTCAACCCCAAACCATAAAACATATCACTCATATTTCAACTCTCAGGTGCTATGTCGGGGTCTGCTGTTCATGAACCATTCCCACGCAGGCCCAGGGGAACCAGGCTGCCCTTGCCTCCCAGTGCTTACATCTCAGCATCCTTATGCTGGAGATCACAATCCAGTGAGGTTTTCAGCTTAGCTCTGTCTGTTACTGGTGGCCTCAGTTAGCATAAGCTAAACCAAAGTATGTATTTGCTGCTTAGTTCCCTATTGTCATGTGGGAGAATCAATCACTTTCCCGAGTTCCTCTGTGTTATGCATGATCTGGCTGCACAGACTGGGCTGACCATGTTATGAAATCTTGCAGACAGCTAAGGAGCAAAGCACTGGAGACAACCACTGGTTTCCTGGAGTGCTGGACCAGAGTAGCTGCAAGTGCTGGCACCAGCTACACAAGCGCTGGCAAGGCTGTTTTGTGAAAGCTCACAAAGGTTCAGAAGGGAGACCTGTTCTTCATCAAATCCACTGCTGCAGAGGCAGAGACCTTCTTGCATTTGTATTTGCCTTATCCCTTAAAACTAACTCCACATGTGTATTTAAGATTAGTTAATGGAAAAACGTGAGGTGGTGTGTTTTAGCCAAAGTTTCCCTTTAGGGAGGTGGAGCAGCTTTGTTTTGGAGGGATCTGGAAGAGAAGTGTCTGGCTGTCCAGTACTGTGAGTTTCCTGAACTGCATCTTTCATCACAGCTACTCCCCAACACTGCACAGGAAAGTAGGTTTTTCTTGCTTTTCTAGTTGTAAAAGATAGTTCATGAGAAAACTTCAATATGCACAGAGGAAAGGACACTCAGGAAAACGGAATTCTTAAGTCTGTAATTTTTATTTGCAGCACATTCACAAGCAGAGATGGATGTGAAGTTGGCTTGTGATGTGGCTAGAAAGCCCATGGGATTGGAGCAGGCATGCTGGTGGTAGGTTGAAGTGACTCATAGTGGCTGTTCAAATGGAGAATTTTTGCCTCCAGGTGATAAGACAAATACTTGCTTTTAACTGCCTCTTATTCTCTGTTTTTCAAGGCAACTCTGTTGAATGTGTCTTTTCCACAGCACTCAACTCTTATGCATTATAGTCCTGCTGTGTACTGAATGACCTTTAAGAGCTGGAAAGAGCAGTCTCACATGAAATAATAAAAAGGTTTAAAGTAATTAGTTAGCTTTTTTTAGGCTGTCTTGTGTTTTGGTCAAAGATTACAAATTCACCTCACTATTTCTGAAATATTTCCTACACAATGCCAGAAAATTACTATAAAAATAAAACGATTATTAAAAGCACCTTGCATGTTGTCTCTGATCCTTAAGCTATGAACATCAATACCACAGAATCAATCCAAATTGAGAGATGTGAAGATATAAATTTCTGCATTACATAATTTTATTTTTTTAAATTTGCTATGTGTAATGAACTTTCTATTCCTTCCTGTAGGAAGGTATATATTCGACATTCTTCCCAAGAACTAAAGCAGCTATAAAGCCTAAAGCTGTATCTCACCTTGGTACTATGTAACTTTTGCTATGGATACAGAAATAGAAGATGTGAAATTCATAAAAATAGCTATATATTACCTTTATATATATATTTTTTTTTTCACCCAAGTCACAAGATCAAAAACTGCCCTTCAGCATCTCCTTGACTGGGGGTCCCTATTCCCAAAGGCCATTTCTCCACTTTCGAAACATGTACAGTAATTTCACGATTATAAGCCGCACCTGAATATAAGCTGCACTTTTTTTTTTTTTTTTTTTTTTTTTTTAGCAGGGATCCATGTGCAGCAAAGTAACGAGTTAGTAACAGAATCACAGACCAGAGGAGCCTTTAAATGTATCCCCACTTGCTCCCCCGCTCCGTGGTGGCCCGGCCGCCTGCCCGCCCTGCTCACCCGTGGCTCCGCTCACCAGGGCTTGCCACAGTCCCACCAGCTGCCGCTTGCTGTGCCCCCGCCGCGTCGCAGGGGCCCTAATCGGTGGCACAGCAGGGTGGTTCTCCCCGGCCGGCACTGCTCCCCTGCCACCCCGCCCCTCCTGGCAGCAGCGGTGACCCTGCTGCTGGCCAGCTCGTCCCACTCCCCGGCAACCCCGCCGCCAGCCCGCCTGGCTCCTTGGCGGCTCTGCCGTCGGCAAGCCCGCCCCGCTCGGCAAAGCCTGCTCCCCCACCTGCCCGGCCGCTGCTCAGTGGTAGCTCTCTGCTTGGCCGGCTCTCACTTCCGGGTTGGCATTTTGCCGGGATTTGTCCATAGATAAGCCGCACCTGAATATAAACCGCACTGCTGGGGTAGGCTGGATTCTTCAATGAAAAAGGTGCGGCTTATATTAATGAAATTACTGTACATATTTTCCACCCTGAATTCTGGCATACATGAATGTATGAATGGTATTTCATCTAAGAAGATTTTGAAAGCAAAATAATTAAAATAGAATAAGAAATCTAAAACACTGATTGCAGGTTTTTAGCATGATATCAGCAATAAACTCACTTTTAGTGGAAGATTACTCAGAATTTCTGTTGTCATTGCCATTTTCATTGGCATGTAATATTTCTAGACAAGTCTCACTGCTCTGAAACCTACTTATTCCAAATAGCAATGATAAGGATTTATGAATCTGGAAACAAGTCTGTTTGAACTGAGTTAAATCTGCAGTTGTGCCAGCACTCAGTCTCTGACTGTTAGCTCATGGGGAACAATGAACTTATCTTATGTAACTCCAAAATTAAATAATTAAAAACAATCCTTCTCCCTCCCTGCGTGGAGTTCCCCCCCCTCCTCCTTTCTTTACGGTTAATAATTATAATAACATACTCAGATGCAGGCAGTGTTATTATCTGATAATGCCTGAAATTTGAAATGGGCCTATTAGCCACCCGAGGCGAAACATAATTGCCCAGTTTCTGTGCACTATCAGATGGCAGATGATGTTGCTGAATGTTATTACTTAAGTATTTCAATTTTTCATATGGTGGAGAAGTTAAATTTAGACTGTGTTTTGCAGCAAAACGCTCAGCTTTGAAGGGCATTACTATTTCCGAAAGGTTGAGATGCCTGTGCTGTTACCCCTGCAACCTTTTGTGAAATTGGTTCTTTGGCAGTATAGCTGGAGCTGAAGAGCATTGGTGCTGGGAACATTGATAGTATATACTGGTGATATATCCTACAGTGAATATTTGCACTTACAAATAACCACCATCCCATGTCAGCTTTCCAAAGTAAGCAAGGCCTGAGCCCATTTCATTGCTGGTGAGTTACACATCTCCAGCTCGTAGGCACTTTCCATAGAAATTCCCCCTGGACTGGTGTTCCCAAGTCTGAGTTCTTCTCCACACAAGTTTTAAATGTTCAAATAAAATTCTTATGTCCTGCTCATATTTTGGTTTAGTTTTTCTTGTTTTTATTTCTTTTTTTTCTTTTTTTCGTTTTTGTTTTTGTTTTTGGTTTCATTTTGTTTGTTGTTTTTGTTTGGTTTGTTTTGGTTTATTTTTTAACCTAAATCGTTTGTTTAGATCTGCTTTAAAGCTCTGGGGACCCAACAGCAGGGAAGCCAGCTCATAGCTCCTTCAGCTGGGAGGCATTGAGGGGCTATGGGCCAGTAAGACAGATGTTGCTAATAAGGCCTGGTGGTGTGACTCAGAATTAAAGGTTACTTGCCAAATAAAAAAAAAAAAGGACACAGGTTGAATAATTTCATGTTACACTAAAACCCTGGGGAGACCCTCCCAGTGGAGCAAGTCTAATAACCCTGCCTGGGCAGGACAGACTTGGGGGTTTCATATATCAGCCTTACCTACAAGGGCAAGAAGAAACTGTGCTTTATTAGAATCAAAATGTACTGGTATTTAGCATCTTTGTGCTACTGCCTAAGGCAGGCATAAAACAGTATTTATTCCAATCTGTTGTAAGAATGATGTGCTTTCAAAGAATTTCAGAGAGTTAAGCTCTTTAGAGAGCTGACTTTTTAAGAATTTTCTAGCTTTTAGCTCAGGTTAGGGTCAGTTTGCCTGTATAAAACTTCCAGATGCTGTGATTCCCTCTATAATATCCTGATTACACAATTCTCATTCACAGGTGAAGAGGTAAATTTTGAGTGAGGTCTAGTCTCCTGCAAAATTTCCTCTGACTTAAGGTCTTCTGCTTTTACTTTCCCTTGAAGGAAAAAAAGCTTACAACCCAATTTTTAAAAATCTATTTAAATGGAATTTTTTGTTTGAGAAACTCATATTATTTTGCTTAATTTTCATATTAACAGCTAATTGAGAAAAATAATGTGTCATTAAATATGAAAATATTTCCATTTCTTCCCCTCCTAGACGCTTTTAGAGCATTCTGGCTCCTCCTTTCTTTATGAAAAGAACAATTAGTGAGACCATGATAAGAAATCCTGCTAAGAGTAGGAATTCAAAAGCAGCATCTAGGGCAATAAAAATGAACTTCAGAGTGGGGAGAACCAGTTATCTTCCCACCTTTTCCCCACGGCAATGGCTGATGTCTGGAGCCCCTGACTTACGCAGAGCATCAAGTGAGGAAGCAGCAGAGGGTTATGTCACTGGCTCAGTGTCTGGAAGGTATTCCTTCTGCTGTTGAATTGTGTGGACATCATGGACATAAGACTGGTACTAAAATGCTCTTTTTCTTCAGAAGCCTTCAAATGGCATTATTCAGCTACAAGAAAGGAAGGCGTTTGCTTTCTGATGTGGGGAGAAATGGTGTTACCATATTTCTGCCTAATAAAACTATTTTCATAAATTCTTTTAAAATAGGGAAGATGTACATTTGGAAGGATTGGAAGAGGACATAAAAGAAAAAAGAACTCCACAATACTTTGTTGCTTGTAGAGTTAGTAGATTTGAATTAAAAAAACCCTTGATTTACTTATGATGAATTTTAGATCTGAGCCAAATTTCCAGTTTTAAGAAAAATGCACTATCTCTAGCAACTCACAAGTAAATAAGTCTTTTTAGTTTCTTTTTGATTCCTCATTCCATACTTAAGAGGTGCTTTAATGGCCTGAGCAGATAAAGTGCACTTTGATGAGGTTTTTGTATATACACATGCCCCAGACATTGGGAAAATAAGTATAGAGGTCTCAAATTTCTGAAGACACAAGGATGACATCCCCAGATACAGCATATGCAGGAGAGAAGGAGCTTCAGCTCAGCAGTATAATGCTGGGGGGAAAAATCCAGCTCTGAGGCCCCAATTCTCCTCTCAGACCATCAATAGAAATGTGAAGAACTTTGCTGCAAAACAATTCTTCCAGAAGAAGAGTGTGATGTTTCTGCTAAGTTCACAGCTTCTGCTGGCTTCTTTCCCCTGGACCCTGTTTCTGGTCTGTGCAAAATGGGCAAGACCAGTACTGCTGAGGCTTGCTTTGGCTCACCCTGTCTCAAAAGCAGGGCTTTAAAAATGGAAGAGCACACCAACTTAGAAGATCTGAACAGATGAACTGTTAGTAACTCAAATTCCTTTTTAATATTCATCTCCCAATTGTTTTGGAGAGGCAGTTAGCAAGACTACTCAAAAATTCTGTCTGAATGCTGCATGATCAACTGTATTTTGGCAAAGTTGCTGCCAAGCCTCCCAGAAGTCCTTCACAGCACATCAAGCTCCCAGAGTTGTGTAGCTTCCTCTTGGCAAGGGCATTTGATAGTCCACAGGCTTCAATGCCAGAACTGGAAAACAATAAAATAAACTATAAGCTATAAAGCAAAAAGAAAATAAAAAAAAAGAAAATAAAAGAAAAATTATACTCATTGTAATTGAGTCAGCTTGTTGAGGGACATAAAAATCTAATCAATTGCTTTTGCATAACAATCAGTTGTCACATCGGGCTCTAATTGAGCAGCCAGATGGAGCCTTATAGTTGTAGGCTGTAGTAGTAGTATTCCTGGGACACACAAAACCACATGAGGCAATGAACATTAGGTTCATCTTTCTATTAATGTGTAAGGAGGGCTCCGCTTTATGGGCAGAAGCAGATTTCCCAAACCAAACATATTCCACTCGATGTGCTTTTCTCCCATATATGGCAGATAGAAACCTTTCTTTTAATGGTTCCTTTCTGGGCTTATAGATATTGCTGAATATACTCTGAAGCTGGGGCATGGGTGGCTTCCAAATGCCCAAATGACATGGAGTATCTACAGGAACTTCATCTCCTTTCTAACGTTTTTGTATCTGCTCCATATGTGTGGCACATTTAAAAGGACGCTGACGAGACATTTTTCATAAACATTCTGTGCCTTAGTGTTTATAAAAGCTTCTTGGGAAAACTGAAGCTGAAATCCATTTCTTGAGTGAATTGTTTTTCTCCTCCATCTGGATACTTTGATTTACTTGGCTGTGAGCTTCCTGGTAACAGCAGAAGCAAGCAGTAATAAGGAGCTGAGAATATTTAACTATTTATCCCTAAAATTAACCAAAATAGGAAAGTCCCATTTTGAGTGTGCAAAGCTTGGCACCATTCAGTCAAATAGCATATTGAATCAAATATATTCAAGAAATAAAAATGACCAAACAAAGCTTTTTGCCTAAATATAACCTGTGTTTCTGCCCCTGTCTGTGTTCCTCAAGATCTTCTTTGTCCAATAAACTTCACTGAATTTGGAAAGGGGTCAATAATACTACACTAATATCTGTTTTTTAAAAAATGTATCTATTGGATGATAGGTGAGAAAGTAGGTAAAAATATTGATTCAGAGATCTGGAAAAAAAATTGAACTTGCTGATTTTTTACCTAGCTTCCAATAGGGATTAAAGTTAAAATAATTCCTCTAGGATTTAGTGACCATTTTCTACAATGGAGGAATGGAGGAGAACTGCTGTACTGCATGAATTTAGCAGGATGCTGGCTGGGACATGGTGCACCTATTATCTTAATTGTGAACCCCTTTTTTCTTTTTTCTTTTTTTTTTTTTCTGCAGTCTACCTCTTTAACAGTCTTCAGACAGAATTTCTTTCTGCTTTTCTCTTGCTTTCACAATTCTAATTTCCACTCCTTCTGTCTTCTAATCTGAATCCTAATTTCATGGCTTTGCAGACTACTTATTAACAGCTGTCATATTCTTTCTCCTTTTCCCTTCTCCCCCTTGTAGTAGCTGAAAATTTCAGCTAAAAATAGGTAGGATGTGCTCTGGGGAGTTCACAGCAACTTTCAAGGAGCAGTACATGGGTTGCTTTCAGTGCTGTAAAATGCTATTTGACAACTACCCATAAAAACAAAGTTCTTCTAAAGATTCATCTCTCACCAGAAACCACCTTAATTTCAGTTCTTGGGAAGTTCTCTGTGTTACCTTTCACTGCAATTTGCTAAAAATGGATTAATTTGATTTCTCTCTCTATTTTATATTACTAGTTATATATAAGTTATATATAAGTTATATATGTATACATTACTGTATTGAAGTATTTTATATATTACTATTTTGTAGTCATTCTAATTCTAATACTACATTAAAACAATGCATTGATAACAGAAAGTAATACTTAGCACATTTTCAACTAATACCTGTCTGAAAATGGATCTTTGTCAAACAGATGAAACCTTATTATTATCTAGTCATTTCTTAACGATTGAACCAAAATGAATGACTCGGTGCTTTGTTCCTCTGAGAAATCATCAAAAAAAGAAGTTATTTCCTCAGGTTTCAACTAAGGGCTTCAAAACTTCCACACACCTGCAAGAAAGATGCCTCCTTTTCAGGGTATGATTCCCCATATGCGTTTCTGAAACATCTGAAACTAGACTGAATAAGCATATTTAATCACAGGTACCAGAAACCCAACAATTTGGTTTTATGTCTTGGCCAATGATTTTCAAATGTGAGATGCCAGTTTGGCTAAAGTACACACAGAGATTATGAGAGAAATATTCTCTCTTTTGAGAGAGAACTACTTAATTGTTTCATTAGTATTAAAATGTGCACAAAGATTTACTTTCTTATTCTGAGCTGGGACAGCCCTTCAAACTAATAGGCTGGTCCATTGCTATTATGCTGTCATGTGAAAAAAAAAAAAAAAGAAAAAAAATATAAAAGAGGTGCCTTCCATTTTAACATCTTCTTGGCTTTTTACCTTATAATTATAGATTGATTATGGCTTTTAATCTCATTTTAATGTGTTTTTTATTGTTAAGGATGATAGGTCCAAGGGGACTTTCAGATATGAGATGACTCCTTTGGGAATGATATGTATAAGAACTGCTGGATGCTGGAGACAAGCTTGTCACATCTGGGAAGCCATCTGTGTGAGGGTTTTAATGGGATGTGCCTTCATTGGCTCCAGACACCACTTAGGGACAGTGTGAACTCAGAGTTTGCTTGGTGCTCTTTACCTTACCCTGCCAGAGTGTTTCTGTTTGGCTTCCTTGGCCAGGTGCATCACTGAAAGGTCATTGTGAGGAAAATTCCCAGCTGACATCTTCACCCTAAAAATCAGTCATCACTTTGGTGTCTGTGTGTGAAGGCACACCCAGGAACCTCTGCTCTGATCACGTCTGAGAGATGATTTTACTGTGGCTGTCTTTTTAAGCCCAGGCAAGCCAGAGTGACATTTTAGATTACAAGTAACTATCTAGTGCTGTGCATGGAGAATGCAGCATTTCTAAAGGGAAGTCTGTGTAAGATAATCAACCTTACCCTGGCAGGCTGGAGGGGCATCTGGAAGTACACACAGTCTGTGAGGTGTCTGATGTATGTCCACATCTGTGAGGCTGGTCCTCCTTTGCCATAACTATACAAGTTTTTTGCAAGGGAAGTGGCAATTGTGTCCTAAGATTCTTTTTGATGTAGTCTGATTTGTCAGGATTATATGTCTGTCCCATGCTCCCAGGTGGGCTCTGAACTCACAGCATCAGCCCTAGAGAATCTCAGGATTCCTTAATTGCATACTCTGATGAGATCTCAAACCTGAGGTGCAGGCTTATGGTTCATGGGACTTATTCTGGTATATTGAAAACAGTTTTGTCAGGTATTCGAATTTTTTGCCTATGGGCCTTGGAATCACTTTAAATCCTTGGTTTATATGTGTTTGTTTATTACATTCCTAAAAAAACCCCATACAAAATGCTTTGCCTTTTGGATGCTGCCTTGGCATAGAGAACATTATAAGAATAAATTTTGGTAATATGGCCCAGCCCCTAAACCTCATCATCAGCCTAATCAGGCTGTTTGTGCCTTGCAACAAATTCTAAGATTATCACTTCACCAAGCTTGGAATTGGCAGCTGGAGACAACCCATACAAAATTACTGGTGAAGAAGGCTTCTCAGGCAGTCATGAGAGATACATTCATAAGAATATCTTGAGCTGTCTGGAGTCGGAAATTTTTCACTGACAGGTTTTTTTTCCCCAGAAAAATACACAATTTTGTAAAAAAAGTTCTCATGGCAGAATTTTTGTTTGCAGTTGCTCAATTCCTGGATGGCAGACACAGAGAACAGAAACGGAATTCCATCTTCAAACTAAGGAGGAAAACTGCATATGTAGACACCCAGCTGTTGACCTGCAACTGTCAGATTTCATACACTCTGACAGTCAGTAGTGGAAGTGACAAATCTGAAACATCAAAATAATATACATGCCCAAATTAGAATGCAGACTCCTTGCCAGATGTCTGATAATAATCTTCCTAATTCATTTGGTCCAATGCTTTAAGCATATAACAAATTAAGTGAAACTTCAGTCTTTTGTCAGTGAAGACCACAAACTGCATCTCACCACTACCAGAAAATGGAAATTGTATGTGCCTGTGTGTGGTCTATCCCTTATTCATCAATTTCCTCTCTATGGAGCTGCTTTTTTTTAATTAGGTTTTCATTACAAACCAACTGCAAAACACTGATTTAAATAAAAGGAAAGCTTGTGTGTGGTATTGGCACTTTTACTACTTGAGGAATATTAACTTGTGAGCATGGATTTGCCTGAACTTCATCTCCTGGACATTTTCTGGAGACATGTTTTACTGAAAAACCCCTACCATATTGACATTGTTATGTCTGCTGTTCTCTCTGTCAATGCTTTTTTATAATCCTTATGTGCTGCCTTCTCCTCAGTCCTGGCTTTAAGATCGATTTATTTCGTGAGAAAAAAAAATTGTTTTTAAAAAATATGCCCTTAGGTAGATCAGAAATCTTTACATCACTTTTATTGTAATATCATCCTGAAATTACTTTATCCCTAGTGTAACTTTCCCAGAAATTATTTTTACCTAAATGATCTAAATTGCAACAAATACAGATGTCTGTCAGGCAAAATAAAAAATAATACTTATAGGTGAATTTGTATTTCTAGAATATTCCTCATTTAAAATTAATGTAGTGCAACACATACACACACAAAGCAGTAAAACAACCCAACAAAAACATTGAATTAGTGATTCAGATTCTGTTTCCAATTAAGTTGTTGTATGCCCAGAGCAATTCCACAGATTGCTGCATTATTACTTTTGATTTATTCCAGTATAATTAAGAAAAACTTATGTCATCAACTCCAAAGGAAGCCACAGTCTGAAAATCTAAACTAGAGAATATACTTTGGGATAGTTTCTGACTAATGAATTGCAATATAATTCAGTATCAAAAGAAGCAGTGATTTAATACTAGTACCCATTCATTGTCTTACCTTACTTTGTATTCCAGATATGCATCCCAGTTAGAAGAAACCCCCAAACCAAAGTACCATGACTCTAACAAAAGCATTTTTAATTTTATTTTTTACATTATAGGTATTATTTTTCTGCCCAACATTAAGAGGTAAATTTGCTTAACAATCCAGATCTATAGCAGAACAGACTCGGAACAGAAAGAGTTTATTACAACCCACTAAACTTTTTCAGAGTCCAAAATAATAGCATTCTGCTCCATTTTTCTTATCCTGTTACTTTTAATTTGTTCTGTGAGCTATGACTCCTTATAGCTGCTCAGATCATCACTTTATTTGCTGTATGTACCAAGTTGCATTTTTCTATCGCTCTGATAACAATTGATTTTTGCATGGATCCTAACAATCCTAACAATCTTTCAAGGATTATTGTAAATTTCTCAAACTCATAAAAATAGACATCTTTTTGTCCTTAATTCTTTATCACTTGTGTCAGTTAAACCAGATTTTGAATTATGTCGAGCACACAGGCATACTTTCTGAAGAATTACTAAATACTCTGTCCTGACAGAAGCAACTTTAGATGGCAGTATAAGCATGACCTGGCATGAGATTTTTTGGTAGTCCCAGGACCTGCACTGCCTGCACCTCAGTTTTAGGAGACAAATTAAATAGTGCTGGCTTCTTAATCAAACACCATGCATCCTGCAACAAAATCTAGTAATAAACTAGCCAGAAAAGGTTATAATTCTGTATTAATTTTTTTTTTTTTTTTTTACAGAGAAAAAGGGATAAATATCAAATCCACAGAGAGAGACTGCTATTTCACTGCAGAGATAATTAGACGGACCTTTCTTGATTCCTAGTCTACATAATAAAATACTTCTAGGTAATAGTGCCCTTTGTGCTGTTTTTAAGAGTCCGTGACGGATGCTTCCTCTTGCAAAGGCACACTTCCCTCTGTGATTAAATATTTACCACTGTGAAAGAGCAGCAGAAGGACTAAGTGCCTCCAACTGACTATTGCTGAGGTCCATAAGGGACTACAGTACATATATAAATATTTTAAAAGATCAGGTCAGAGCAAGTGTCCATATCAGGCCATCTCCCTATAGATCAGGGTGTGCTGTTTGGTAGGCAGATGGATGTTTGCTTACCAACAAACTCAGCCTCCACTTTACTTGCTGTGCCTTTGCTATAAATCACTTGTTAAATTATCACATTAATTATGCATATGAAGAGCTCTGCCTTGCCTAGTGATTAAGAAGGGTGAGAAAAACGTAATTAAAGGTGCTACAATCTGTTTTTGTTTGTCCTGGGTATTGTTATTGTTTGCAGGGTTCACCCACAGGAAGAAAATTCACATTTAATTCTTTCGACCAAGAGGTCTCTGAATTTATGAGAATCTTAGCCATGCAGGAGCCATCTGTCTCTTCTTTCCCTGCAAAAACAAAATACAGGGCATCTTGCCCCAGGTCTGCTATCAAGAGCATTTGGAGGGAGTGGAAGGGAATCAGTAATGCTCTTCCAGGCTGGCTGCTGTTCCAGGGCATAAGCTCATGCTCCAAGAGGACGGTTGGCCAGTCCTTGGCTTATGTCTTGAGGAAATGGATGGTCATTGAGAGGGTTTTTCAGTTCATGGCTGCTCAGCTTTTTACTCATCTTTCTGTGGAGAGCAACTCTAATTTGGGGTCCTTCTAAAACCTGTGCTGATGTAATTCATCTGGTCTGCCAATACCCTCAGGATAGTCCTCTACAGAACCCAGAGCTTGCAGACTTCTGTCTGCAATTCTCATCCTTCTGGCTACTTCTTGTTTGTGGTAGTAGAATGAGCTAAGGGAAAAAAAAAAAAAACAAAAAAAAAACAGGAAAAAGACAAAGCCTGGAGAGGACACAGTGACACTGTTGCAACAGATTTGGGGAATCAGAATAATATTTTTTTTATACTGAACTGTGGTTATATTAACAAATATGGTTCTGAATGTGATAAGGAAACTAATTAATTAGCAGTTTATGAAATATATGTCTGAAAATAAAGCATGGGACAAGAATTTTTTATGCAGCTCTCTGCGATTTGAGAACACATATTTGTAAGGTGTTACAAAATCTTACAGCAGTTTAAGGTATGTGAGTGAAACAGATTCATTGCTACTGAGACCAGGACAAGGACAGTGGAAAGTTTCAGACTAGGGATATCATATGCTAGGTTTAAATACATTTCCTTTCATAACTCTATTTTTAGTTTCTCCATGCTGTCCACATAGGCATGTGTTTAACTCAGACTCCGTGCACAGGATCTTCTCAGGCAGGTTTGTGTTTGGGGTACCTCAGAAGTCATTTGAAGCAGCCCAGGTTCCCCCCAGCCATGATGGAACACTGCTCTTCCAACCCCATGTGGACATCTCCATAGGCTGGAGCAGAACCCAGGAGGAAAGGAGCCAAGCTGCATCAAGGCTTTGCTAGCCATCACCCGTGCTAATGGCCATCAGGGACTCATTAGCCTTCCTACGTGTGTAGGGAGGAGAGGCAACTGCTCTGGGCTCCTGGGAGTCCTTGCCTGTCAGGGTACAAAGGGCTGTTTGTGCTCACCTGACCTTTCCATATGAACCTGCCTTGCAGTCAGGTGCTGAAAGATGTTTCACACAGTTATTTCTGGAGAGTAACAGGCCCTTTGCTTCAGCAGCTACTCTCACAGGAGTAAATTGTCTTTTTTCCTTTTCGGGATAAATAAAGAGGAATTTATGTAAGCTTAACAAAAAGTTTGTTTGATAAGAAGACATTACCATCACTAAGGATTAGCAAAGAGAGGCATAATCAAGGGTGAAACCTCCTGAAGCAGGAAAGCTTCCTCCTGAAGGAGGAAACCCAGTTTTAGAGGTTTTGGGCAATGTTCTTTGTAAACTGCTCTCCTTGGAATGGTGCTCCTGTCTCTCTGCTTTAATGAGTCCCAGGGACCCAGCAGGGTAGCTATTGTTGGCAGAGAAACACCCACTACTTTTTAGAAAACATGAAGCAGGACAGACGAGCAGTATAGGGCTTTTCTTTAGCCCTAATAAAACACAAGCTGGGCTGTAATTTCTCCATTGAAGTGTAGCACTGTATCTCCATGTGCAGCCTTGGCAGTGCTGAAGCTGTGTTCTGGTCAGGCCCTCAGCAAACCATACCCAGCAAATGCTGAAAAGGCTAACAGCTCCTACCGGTGTTACATGGAAGAGATGAGATTTGTTTCATTATTTTTAGAATGCAAAACAACTTCAGTTGTGGCAGAAGACTGTGCAATCCCAGCACAGAAAACAGGTTGTAACAATGTGCATAGCTGGTAAATAGACTTCTTTTTCATATTTAACAGATGTACCCTTTCCCTCAAAGTTCAGACACACACGTTTTAGTCAATGCACACCAATCAGGGTATGCCCTCTTCATAGCCAGTGTATTCAAAGATTGGCTACTTTTGGATCATATTAGAGAAAATGGGACAAGAATTAGGTTTTTATTTCCTTGGATGTGTGGAGATATATTTAAAATTGTGCTGACCTTGTAATTGTAATACAGTAATTTCACGAATATAAGCCGCACCTTTTTCATTGAAGAATCCAGCCTACCCCAGTAGTGTGGCTTATATTCAGGTGCGGCTTATTTACGGACAAATCCCAGTGAAATGCCAACCGGGAAGTGAGAGCTGGCCGGGGAGAGAGCTGCCGCGGAGCTGCTGCCAGGTGGGGGGTGATCCGGAGCCACTGGCGAGCAGGGGGCGGGCCACCGCTGGATTGGTGAGGCCAGCCCAGCTTCGCTGCCTTCGCAAGAGCGAACGAGCTGCCTTTGCTGTATTCACGTGGGCGAGCGAGCCGCCTTCACCGCGGCCAGCGCGCTGCTGCTGGCGCCGCCTCCCTTGGAGTGGGCGAGCAAGTGCCATTGGCTCCGCTTCCCTTCGCACGGGCGAGCGAGCACCACCGGCGCCGCCTCGCTTGGAGCGGGCGCTGATTCTGCCACTTCTCTTCGCACAGGCCAGCCAGTGCCGCCAGCGCTGCCTCCCTTCACACGGGCAGGCGAGCAAGCACCGCCTCCGCAGCATCCCTTTGCACGGCGAGTGAGTGCCGCTTCCCGGTACTCACGCTGCCCACCGCTCCCGGCGTTGCCATCTCCCGCTGGCAGCCAGCCCCTCCCAGTGCGGCCCTGGCGCTGCCTGGCTCCTCAGCAGCACCCCCACCCTGCCGGTCACGGAAAAAAAAAAAAAATATATAAAAGAGCCTGCGGCTTATATTCGGGTGTGGCTTATATGTGGACAAATCCCTTGGTCTGCGCAGCTACCTGGAAGTGTGGCTTATATTCAGGTGCAGCTTATAATCGTGAAATTACTGTACTTGTTTTCAGTTGATCTGACTGAGAGGGAAAAACATGCAAATACATTTCAGGCAGCATCATGTTTTAAAAAAATTATGGCTAAACACCTATGTGAAACATCTTAGCAGATTCATTTCTAGTACAATGAATAATTATAAGCACATATCAAACAGGTCATCAAGCCACCTCTGATTGTCTTGGCCAAGCTTGTCTTCTGATTATGATCAGAATAATGTCAGAATAATAATTACTTTTTTTCTACACAGCAAGTACACAATGCTATTGATTGGAATTCTACTTCTCAACATGTCAGTCATCTCAAAGGAATCATAACTTTCCATTTCAACTCCATCAAATGTCCAGGACAGTTTATGGCTGCTGCAGCCTGAACATGCTCATTTTCATTTAAAACTATTTTGACTTCAGCAGTACCCAGAGATCTTATACAGGGCTAAGTTGATAAACATGCTCCAAGATGTGGCCAAGGGCCAAGGAACAGTTGTTTCAATGCTTCATGCTCTTGCTCTTTTACAGGGTCTTTAATAAAGCTGTGTCTCTCTGGATGGACCTCAGTCTTGTAAACTAAAAAAGCTCACAGTAGGGAAATTAACCAGGCTGAGAAACTGTGGGGACCTGAAAGAAATTTTTTCGTTTTCTTGTCTTCTTTTCCTGTTTGGTTGGAAGGAAAATGTTCTATAAAATATTCCTGTGTTAAACACAGAGGATTAAAATTCCCTGTCCTTCTTTTCTTTTGTTTTTCTTTACAGACATAATATTAATGGAAATTTTTCCAAGTATGCCTACATGGGTTAAAAAAGTCTCCAGCCAACATACCCTATTTTCAATCGTAAACACTCCTATCTATAGCATGTACCACAAATACATTTTTAAAATATAATCTGAAAGCAGATGAAACTGCAAAACAATGAGTTTCATCCTTTAAAAATTCAGAAGAATGAACATCATAATTGACCATAGGAAAGGGAGTGCCCAGAGCTTTCATTCTTATGAGTTTACAGAGAAGAATAAAAGGAAATGCTTGCACTTGCTGAAGAAACTTAGAGGATGCAGAAGTTGAATCCTCCAGCAAGTTAAACACATTGCCAGAAATACAGAGAATTCCCTTAGGTCTTACCTACATCTTTCATCTGGAGTTGTCAAAGCACTTCTTATGGCTTCAAGAGCTGCTTTCATGCTGACATCTGGGGCAATTACTCCTTAAACTTACCTTCTAGAAATATTTTGGCACAAAACGTGACAGAAGTTAGGTCTTATAAAACTGGAGATAGTGGTGTTGTTTTAATTAGAGGAATGGTAATATTCCACATTAAAAAAAAATTGTCTGAAGAGTAAAACTGTATATGACCAAAACTATTCACAAATTTAGGATAAATTCAGAAAATTCTCTTTGCACAAAGCTTTAATAATGATACACAGGGGATAACATAGCTGAGGAAACAGGTGCAAAAAATAATGATTATTCCATTGAACAGCTTGAAAATGTGGAACAAGTTCAGACAATGAAAATCTACTTCCTAGCAGAAAGGGGGGGGGCACTTAAATCGTTACACTACTGAAGTAAAGATAAAGGCAAAGCAGAGAGTGCATATTTAACACCTCTAACTTCAAACCTAAGTGTCTAATGCTGACAGCTCATGGGTGCATATGCCATGGTATGAAATACTGTGAGATGTGCAAGGTGCTTAACCTGCTTTTCTGATTAATGAGGAGAATTTAAGAACCATTCACATGTTTTAACTCAAAGGGACATATAACTGCATGGCTGTCTGGTTTAATTGCAGTGCAACATGTGATTAGGTCAAAGAAATTGTGCTTGCAAAATAAAGACATAGTATGCCTTGAATTTGGTTTTTATCTGTCCAAGTTACAAAGGGGTTTCAAAGTAACCACAGACCATGTCACGCATAAGAGGAGTTTGGAGTAACACTGGGACTGTGCTGTGGAAGCTCGTTGCAGCAGCCTTCCTCTTCAAACAAAATTAAGGATTACTTCTGAAGTTTTAACTGGCAAACACACATATATTTCATTAGGATATTTTCCCACATGTATCATAGATTCTCAAACTGAGAGAAGGTACTCAGAGTATTCAATCCTGACTTACAGCCAAGACTAAGAACAAGAGTCAGTACTTTTACTGGGTATGATAAAAGCATGGAAGGTTGTACTGGATTTAGAGTGTATTTGGAGGATGACAGTGAGAGATTATGAAAATTACTAAGAAAAGAAAACAATGGTGTTGCCATATAATTTTGTACTTTACTATTCTGAGTGTTTATTAGGTGTGCTTTCAGTGTTTGTGGCAGTATTTCCGACAGGCAGAAGAGCAGGTACCTCCACTGTGGTTTGAAGAGAAGCAGTGTCACTGGCAAGCAGAAGAGTTTGGGATGATTGAACCCTCTGGAATGATGCCAGCCTGATTCAGAGAAGAACAATGGTAGTGAAATGACTGTGGGAAGACATAGATATGGAAATATACAGGACAGATATACATATACAAGACAGGTATATAAATATACAGGATGATTCAAAGATACTACATGTATTACTTTTCTACTACTAAAAATTTTTCCTATTTTTCATTCCTATAATGGATGCTCCTTGCAGTTTCTTCAGAAACAGTGGAGCTTTCACTTCGGTGGGCTTTGTTCTTTAAAATTAGTGTTTTACAAGGATTACAGCAATAAACTTTAACCAAAGAGCAACATTTTAAAAATTAACGCAGGCCTCAGTGTTCCTGCAGAGGAATATATCAGGATTTTGTCACTTCCTTCTGGGATGGAGTTCTGGGCTAAATACACCTCCAGCACCCAAAACGAGATGCCCTTGCTAGCACTAACAGTGGCAGCTGGAGACACCTGAGCAAACACAGTTGTCCTGGGCATGCTTTGCACAGAGGTTGTGCAGTACAGATCTGGAGTGACCTCCAACCTGGCACAGAAGTTAAAAGGAACAAGAGAACTTCCCTAAAATTCACAAATTTTAATGGCAGCTCAGGAGCACAAGGGACAATGGTAGCAATCTGAAATTAGAGAAGCTAAGACTCCCCATGAGAGTAGCCAAGCAGGGTCACAGAAATTGTGCAGTCTTGGAGCACAGTGTAGGGCTGGGTGTCCTCCTTCCAACTTATTTATCTTGTTATAGTGAACGTGGATGGCACAGGTTCATAGATGCTGCTAAAAATCCCCAACAACAACAGCAACAACAACATCAACAACAAGAAAACCCACCTAAAACAATACAAAAAATCCCAAACAAAATCCAACCAAAAGATTCCAAAAGCATGAAAAAGCTTTTGTTTAGTACAGCAGTTCTCTCTTGATAACTAGAAAGATGGGGGCGTGGAAGGCACAGACAAATATTTGTACTACAACCTTTATATATGATATATGAAGGATAACCAAAGGAAGTTAAATTGCTCTCTCAGCAAGAGATCAGTGAAAACAGAAGGGATTTGGATGAAAAACAGGCTCTGAACTTGCATTGATTAGAACTTCACAAGTTTAGTCAGAATGAATTAATGTTAAAAAGTCACCTTAGTCAAGTAAAATGATTAAGTGGAAACATTTTTAAAGCGAGCAAAATGCTTCCTAAAAGAATATGACAGTCTGACAGAAAATAAGCATCTGGTAGCAGACTGGAGTGAGAGCAGCTACATAGAGGAAAGAAAAGAAATGGAATATTTTAGTTTGGTTTCAGTACAAGAGATCAATCACAGGGAGCTGGTTGATCTTGGAGCAACTCGTTCTACAATTGTATTAGAAGTGCTTAAGCACCCTATAATTTGAGCCCTGCTGTTCTTACAACATTAGAACAAGAGAACTTAAGCAAAGTTTTAAAAATCTCTTAGCGAACTTTAGTACTTGATAGATTTAGTACTTATTATGACAGACGCAGTATTCATAAGATGTAATTTTTCCCTAAATGAATCAGAAAATTATACGAAGTTTGCTCACTTGATTGAACTCAAGGGACATCCTTTAAGTCAGATGGGCACAGAGCATCCTCATACATGTTGTCAGGATAGGATCCCATCCACCAAGGAATGCACAGACCTGACAATGTAGGCTATGGTTTGCAGAGTTCTCCAGCACTGCTGGAGAAAATGGGTGTGCTGAACATATCCTCATCCCTCCCAAAAGTTCTCGTGCTGTTAAGTGAAATGAGAGAAGTTTGCAAATGACAAAATATTTTGACTCGCTTGGCAATGTCAAATTTCATTTTGACATTTCTGAGGCATTTCTATGAAACTGAACCCTTTCATGAATAATTTGAAAGCGTGGTTTTTTCATTTTAATTCTGGATGCAAACAAACACTGAAATATTTGAATTATCCATGCGGTGAAAACTGATTTTGACCAACACTGTTCTTTAATCAGTTTAGGTCTCGAATAGATTTTAATGACTCACCAACTTCATGAACTATGCCAGATATTTTTTCTTTCTCACTTGTACCTTGAGTATGGTAAAATAAATAATTTCTTTAATCCTGACCTGCAATGGCCATGTGTAACATTGACGCCTTTACCTTTCTTTCCCCTGCATAAACATATTTGATCTTGCTTATTAGGAGTTGTGAAGCATAGTTGCCAATAAAGTATAGTTTTCAGACCTCAGATCATGATTTATTAACATTTATTAACATTAAGAGTAAGGTTTGTATATAGTGTGACTTAGCTGTTGCTAAGGCAAGTGCATTTAGGTACTTATCCAGAGCACAACATGAAATTAATCCACTCTTTACTTTTCATGGTTTAAATCCCTTTCCTAGAGTGATTTCTTCCTTGGCTGTCAGACCAGACCTCCTCTGGGGGCAAGGAAGGAATCCTGGAATAAATGATCATGTTTAATGAGAATTTTTCCTGCCTATTAGAATTTTCTCTCTTAATCATCTGCATTAAAATCGCAGGCAGTACACATGCTGAAATGTTTCCTGGGTTGTCAGGAATATATATCCTTAGAAACCTGGCCAGCAGTTTCTATAATCTTCACTGGGCATGAGGCCAGTGTGTGCCCAGACTAAGTTCGCTTGGAATAAATAACAGCATAGAGTCATGGTCGTTCTTGGTAGTTCACATCAAGCCTGAAAATAATTTGTTACTTGGGAGTTTGTATACAACGCCAGTGAACTCTGAAAATTGAAGCTGAAGATCTTGCTGTGAATAATGACAAGCCTAAACATGATCAACAACTGTGTTCCAAGAAACCTGTGCACAGCTGGTGGCAAAATAGGCACGTTTAATTTCCTTATATAGCTGTTTAATTTTAAAACATATTGTGTATACATACACAGATCAGATTTTGAAAATCTCAGAAAAAGAATAGGGAATAGGAATGTTATTCAAAAATTTACCTATTTCATCTTCTTTGTATCCTGCAGTGGTAAAATTTAGATTGCTCATCATCCAACAGATTTTATAAAGGAAACACTTGGCTATTTGGCCCAGATCTTCCTCAGCATAACAAAGGTCAGCAGAATATTCACATCTATTTTCAGTAGGCTGCTCTAGATCTTGCTACTATTGTTGAATAGCAGAAACATTTGTTTAAAACTCATCTGACACTGTGCAAGTATAAAAGTACGAGATCAGAATGAGAGACAGGGGAAAGCTTTGATAAACATCTCTTTTTTCACAGAATGGTTTCTTACATTTTCAACCTGTCCTCAAACTGTAAATGTAAACTTTAGCAGGAAAAATTACCTGAGCAAAGATTGAATGCAGGTCCGAGCATAAAAGCATAAAAAATCTTGTGGATCTATTTACAGAAATGTGAAAAAAATGAAATAATCTCTTCTTTTTTTTTTTCAGAACAGCTCCAACACTATGATGAGCTATGGCTGTATTGATGAGACTGTGTTTGAAGTAGTGGCTTAGAACACAGTGGGATGTGCTGGGTTTTGTTTGTTTTTCTTTACTTAAGGTTAGCTGCTAATGGAAGGACTCCCAAAGACGAGTGATAAGTTGACCAAAGGCAGGCTCATTCACAAAGATCAATGGTCCAACAGCACTCATCTATTATCTTGGACGTTTGTGCATGGTAATCAATGGTCATCCATCTCTTTCCTGAAAGTCGATTATTCTTTCAAATTTTGTATGCTGGTACCCTGGTAGAGTGATTTTGATAATACCTGCACAAGCATTTCCTCTTCTACAAAAAAATAAATTAAATTGTCTAAACATACAGGATGTGGTTCTTCAAAATCTAAAGACAATAACTGTTTGAGGTCAGCAAAGTCAGCTCACAAACATTACTTCTTCATGATTTGAGGCCATACAGTTTTAAATCCTTTTACCCGTAATGATTTTTAAGTCAGTGAAATAGTAAAGTTTTAGAACCGAGTTCATTGTTTATGAAGCTGAGTAAATTAATCTTGTAAGATGGTGTAAAAGATAATGCTGTCGGATGAGATTGGTGCAGTCTTGAACTTGCAATAAGATCTATGTTTTACTGGGGAAGAAACTTAATCCACAATGCATCTGAAATAGGAGACAAAACTATGTCAAATGCATGTACCCCTGAACATTTAACTTGGCAATAGAAATTACCATCCTTCTGGTAATGTAAGATCTCTGTCTTGATCAGGTGAACCTTATCAAATATCCTTCAAGACAGACCTTGAGCTGGGTGGAATAAATAGCCACCTGACAGCTTATAGAATATCTTGACAAGAGAGGAACAAGAGTTGTCCTTGGGATATTCCCCAGTGTGCAAAATACTCAGAGAAAGGCAGTATCTTGCTGATAACACAACATATGCAGCTTTAATTGAAAGACTTCTCAGCTGGAACAAAATAGAAAATACCTACTTAGATTATCATCTTGCATAAAGCAAATGATTCCTCCTACTTTTATCTATTTGTTTTTATTTTTTCTTGAAAAAGAATTGTATCAAGATATTTATTATCAGCAGGAATTCTAAAATTTGGTAAAAAATTAACCTTCATTAATATTAGTCTCATTTTAAATATTTTCCCTTTGATTTACATTGCTCTGTTCAAATGCATCAGGTTTTTGTAAGAACCTGCCCTATTTTTTGTTTGCTAAGTACTTAAGGCAGAATGAAGATGGATTAAATAAGATATCCTATGCTGACAAGAAAAAAATTAAATCATAATATACTAAGTGGTTTACATGTCTAATATTCTTACAGTAATATACTATTACATTATTGTATATAGATTTTTAATTTTAAAAAGTTAAGTTGTTCAAGTGAAAAATTAAGGATATTGATCCAAAATTTACCACAGTTGTTTGAATTCTGTTATGATAAAATGATGCAGCAAACAGGAAGCAAAAAATAAATAATGTTAAAATTCTGTGAACAGATATCTCCTGAAGATTTTTTATTCAGATGATTTCTTGCTTTTGAAGAAGAAAACACTGGACCTTCCCTGTCGGTATATTGCCATTTCTTTAGTGCCTAACCTCAGATGTGTTCCTGAGTGATTAGTATGATTGCAAAATGTGGACAACAGGTTGATGCTATTCATTCAAAATTTTTTTATCACTTTCTAAGCTAAACTCCTCACAAAACTGAACAATAAGCTAATGCACAACTGAAAAAAAAAAACAAAACCACAAAACACACACACAAAAATAAGTCTAGTATCTTGGTTAGTATCTCAGAGAAAGACTGGCAAAACAAAGAACCCAAATGTTTCAGGTCTTGGTTCTGTTCCATAATAATTTTCACAGAAGACAAGTGTCACTATGCAACTGCCATTCAAGTTAAGTGGAGTCTGCATTTCATTTTGACTCTGAGGTGTCGATGTGCTGATTAGTTTTCTGATGCAGCTTGGTTGTCAACATTTAAAACATATCTTGGAAGGAGAAAAATAATTTTGAACAGAAGGCATTCTGTTATACCTATATTTATACATATTTCCCTGCACCCTCAAAATCTAGTTCTAAAGCAGTATTGGAAGAGCTGTCACCATCAGCTTGGAAACTGGTCCATTGACAGCATGTATCAATCAGTCGTCTCTCACAAGTATATAGGTTTTCTCTTTTTTTTTTTTTTTTTCTTTTCTTTTCTTTTCTTTTCTTTTCTTTTCTTTTCTTTTCTTTTCTTTTTTTTTTTTATTTTTATTAAAAAACTGAAAAAAACCCAAACATGTTTGAATAGTATAATGCTTTCTCTGAAAAAGAAAAAAATAGACTAATTTCAGCATGGACATTTTGGAGAGGTGGCATCTCTCCTTAAACAGAATAACTGTCTATTTTTTAGGGATTTTTAATTGCAACTGATTTAGGTCATATATTGGCAATCAGGGTGCTTACAGGAGATGAAGAAGTTCTTGTGCTCCACAGGCTCCTTCAGTTTCATGTGAAAAATCATTGATGGTTGACCTCTCTACATGGTACCTACTTGTCAAGGCACTTTCACTATCTTCTTTTTTGCCACAGGATAGGAGAGTACCTTCTTTCCAGAACAGTTGGTAGCTTTAAAATGCTCTTGGGAGAGGTGTAGCTGTGAATTCCTTTAGGCTGAGGAATACGGTGAAAGTGACTCTTCTGCATTTTTGAAAGGTGATTTATTTATGTAAAAGGGTGAGGCAATGTCCCACAGTAGCTGTGCTCTTCAAGGGAGGAAAAAACGCAAGTTGTTAATTTTTTTTTTTCTGGGAAGGAAGACTTCGGAGAGAGCAGGGTGTCACAGCAACACAATTTCTGTTCCAGAGCTTCATTGCTTCAGTGCTCATCATTGCAGACTAAGGACAGTTTTGGAACTTTATTTAATCAATACTTGTGGATACAAGGCCTGTATCTCAGATCAGGACCAGCAAATACTGGTCAGAAGTTTTATGTTTCTGGATAAGAAAAATGAAGATTTTTCCCTGTGTTAGAAGGACATACAGAAGAAAGATATGTAAAGATAACACCTTTCTTGCTAAAATATACAATCTTTTATTGGTAGAAATAGTAATGACTGAAAGTGGCCTAAGGCCTATCATGAGTGAAGTTCATGTTCTGTGTATTTTTCCAGGTCATTAACATAAGTTATTTCTGATTTTATTATTGTTTGTTGTTATCAGCAGCACTTACAATGTCTTCCAGAAATAAGATTAAAGAAAACATATATTTTTGTTCTTTCTAATTTGATAATTGTCTCTTGCCAATGCTTTGTGCATGGAGAGATTGTTTTCACTACAGTCTCTTGATCTATCCATTTATGTACTGGTCTTTCAAAAAGCAGCATGCTACACATGAGGATTTTAAAATGTGACTGTAAACCCAGATAAGTTGTCAAGGGGACTTAGCAACATAAGAAAAACTTCCAAACTTCTGGTTTTTGTCAGTCTCTTTTTCAACTTCATGGCATCTGTGGGCAGATCCTTTCCTCACTGTCTTAATTTCCTATACAGCCTCTTTCAAAGACAATTGCACCTATGCATGAATATTTACATTACTTCAACCAAACACTTCCTCAAGCCATGGAAGCCAATCTACTTCCAGAGCAGACAGCTTCTCTCCCTGCCAGGTGATTCTGGTGGCTTTTTTGGCAATGTCCCTCAGATGAGGTGAACTATGACAGTGTCAGTGAAATCAGGCAGGGTACAGGGTACAGATGTCCTCTTCCTAGGGTGTTCTCAAAGAAATGTTTAAGGTGCACATGGATTCAACCACCTATGGTTGAAACCTCTTTGGGATGACAGGTCACACAGAAATGGAATCACAATTGGAAATCACTTGAGTTGCTGTGCTAGGAGGTTAAATTCCTTCTCTGCAGGTTAGGAGCAATGTTAGATGTGTTCCACTCTAAATCAGGAATCCCAAAACCATTGTGCCATAAGGTCCTTGCAATGAAGTGATAATGCAGCCCTGAGAAAGGGTCTTCTAGTTGCTCTCACTGATGTGACAAGGAGGAATCCTCCTAGAGGTGCAAGGGAAGGAGCTAGTTCTTTCTGACTGGAAAACAAGATGCACTTGTCCTGCTCAAGGATCTCAGGTGATGGAGAATTGAATTGTCCTTCTCTCTTTAACCCCTCCTCCCCACTTCTGGGAAGGACCTCTGTGTGCCATTCAGCAGACAAGCCTTAGCAGATAGCAAGCTTCCTCTATCTCCAAAGTGGACAGTCCCCTTGGATACAGTGCTCCTTTAACAGTTTTACTAAATCTGCACGTGAGCTCAATCTGCCCATGGAAGAATTTCCATTTGTGCAGATGGTATCATTTGGCAGATCACTCTAATGCTGGCAGCATCACAGGGGTCATATTTGTGCACAGATGGACTGTTCTTCATCTGTTTCTTTATTGTAATAGACCCAAATAGGTTTTCCCACAATAGTGCATATGCACAGTACAACTCTCCTTGTTCCCTGTCAGACAACTTATTTAGTGAGAGCACACAAAAATTTCTCTCTCTGTCTCCTTCTCTTTGTTCATGTATCAAGTCCTCTTTGTTTTGGGGATGCAGGGTGAGGACAGAATTAGGAGAGCTATCAGGGATCTCTGCATTCCCGAGACATAAAATCTGGTGGCATCACCAAGATGATATTCAGAGCACTGCTGCGAGTTTAGGGTGTACTCATGCAGAGATTTCTTTTTGTGGTAAATATTTTTTTGCATAATACATGCATTTACCACTCATAAAGCAAGAGCCCTTCCAGCTGACATATGAATGGACAATTGGAGGGATTGAAGAGGCTGGGGAATTGATAATTCAAACCTGGAGATTTCCAATCCAGAGCAATGACTTGACTCTAGTAGTAATAAACAAAAGCTGTTACCATTTGGCAGCTGTTCAGAAAATTATGTTAAATGAACTCATTTTTTAGTAGAGAGGCTTTTTTTTTTTTTTAAAGCATCTATTGTCACTCTCACTTGCAATCTCAGTGTGGCAGCAATGAACTGACAGTATAGTTTTCAAGAGCTGCCCTGACAGCAGTGGTTCGTGACACAGCAAAAGGACATTTTGGAAAATTTGCACTGCTTTTATTTTACTTACTTGATTACAGTAATTTCACAATTATAAGCCACACCTTTTTCATTGAAGAATCCAGCCTAGGACAGTAGTGCTGCTAATCATTAGGTGCGGCTTATTTATGGACAATTTCTGGTGAAATGCCAATGCGGAAGTGCAAGCCGGCTGGGGAGAGAAGTGCCGAGGAGCTGCAGCTGGACGGGGAGCTGCCGTGGAGCCATGGCCAGGCGGGCAGGGGGCAGGTGGGGATCTGGCTTCGTGGGGCGGCGGAGCTGCAAGCGGGGAGGGCGGGCAGGTCAGCGGAGGAGCACTGCTGCCCAGTGCCGCGGCTCAGGGCCATGCCGCAGGGCTCCCTCACCGCACCGCCGCCCTGCCACCCTGAGGGGCTGCTCCGCTGCACTGTGGCCACCCCCCGCCGCCCTGTGGGGCCGCTCCGTCACGCCGCGGTCTCCTCTGCCATGGTGAGGGGAGCCGCCGCTGCTGCCGAGCAGGTGGGGAACCGTGGTAGCCAGCACCAGGGGCTGGAGTGCCGGACCCACAGCATGGGGAGGTCGTCTGAGGCTGCGTTTAAAGACTTCGCCGGTCTGTGAAAACTGTTTGCAAATTGAGCAGCTTGACAGCAAATCCCACGCCTGATTCTGTTACTAACTTGTTACTTTGTTGCACATGGATCCTCGTTTAAAAAAAAAAAAAAAAGTGGCTTATATTCGGGTGCAGGTTATATATGGAAAAATCCCGTGGTCCACCCGGCTACCCTGATGTGAGGCTTATAATCAGGTGCAGCTTATAATTGTGAAATTACTGTACTTACTTACTTGCTTACTTACTTGCTTTGTAATAGAAAACTTTATCCCTGTATGCCTTACATTTGATTAATGATGAACCTGTCATCTTGTGATAAAAATTAGACATTTTCAGTCTACATGTTGATAGCAACTTTGGCCTTTCCTTGTCACATGCTGGTCTAATCCATTTAGTTTAAAATTCTCAGATGTCAGAGGCAGTGCAAGTATGGGCATTGTTTGCTGTATACAGCCATGAGAGAAGTTTTTGCTGCATGTAAATTAAATCAAAATAGCTAGGAAGCTTGGATAGTGAACTTTTGGCATTTATATACTTAGATTCCTAAATGCAGTACCTCAATGAAGTCATTTTTGTGGATGATAGACAACATACAGGATACCCTTTTCTTTTTCTCAAGAAAGTACTGTCTGAAAGAAAACTTCTTGCTTGAAATGTAAATATTACTGAAGAGACAATTTCTTCTACAGCTGCTTCAAAATGAAAGTACTTCTGATTATTTTTAACCTTTTGACAGCCTAGTGAAAAAAAAAAAAGGCATGAACTGGGTACCAGATGAAGCATTTTGACTGAAATTAGGAAAAGCATGTGAGTGAAATTCCAGTAACAACTGTTAAATAACTTCTTGACTATATTGGGTAATGAGGAGAATAAAACTATGGGTTGTAGTTAAATAGTTAAATACAGGTTACTTAGGTAATATATAAAAGCTCCAAACAAAAAACCCCAAAAAACCAAAAAAAAAAACCCAAAACCCAACTTTAATTTTATATCCATCTGGTAAGTCTTCATAATCAACCCCTAATTATCTACTTGTTAGTGCATTTCTGGTTACTCTGACACCTTAGGAATTTTTCTATGCATAGATTTCTTGCCCAAGGCTATGGAAAATTATACATGCTGCTATACATGCTTGGATACAGCTGGTTTCTGCTTTGGGGAAATTTTCTTTTTTTCCATCGCAGTTACTGAACATATCCACACGAATAGCTGCACTGAATTTTACTTTTTCAGTATGATTCTGGAGTTTGAAAAGCAGTTTAAACTGGAATGTTCTTAGCTGAATTGCATCTTTGGGAAGAAAAAAAAAATAAAATGCAATGCATTGAAGTTCTGTAGCATGTTATTGTAAGATAATATATGGAAGGAGAGGTACAGATCAAAAGATAAAATGATTGGCTTGTTTTGAGAACATTTAGTATTTTCTTCTTAAACAAAGGACAAATCATTCCTCCTGCTTTTGAAAGGCATAGGACACTGT
>VRYO01001463.1:92378155-92407690 GCA_009812075.1 Sialia sialis | reverse complement strand
GGTTGTGTTCTGACTCTGTCAGTGCTTTCTTTTTGGTACTACTGCATGTATTTTACTTGTTTTTTATTAAATTGTATTTCTGACTTGGAGTCTCACTGGTTTTGCTTTCAAACCAGTACAGACACGGTGTTTCACTTGCTGGAAGGTTTGCCCTCTCCTTAGATCTGTCTGATGAAATAAGGCAGGAATTTCAGTTAGCACACTGCGGACTGATTTCTCCAAATTAACTTATGAACTTCTTTTACAGAGTATAAGGAGGCATAAGCAGTTTGTGAAGCCACATAGGAGAGGACTTTCACAAAGACAATTGTTACAACTTGTAGTGGTATAGTTCCAAGTGAACAAGACAGCTGACACCATGGTCTCTCACAGACTTCCCATTTAATCTATATCATTGCAGGAGATAGATTCTAGAGAGGATTTTACTTTCTTCTTTCATTCCCCAGATACTGAAATAACATTAGTAGACATTAATAACTCAGAATCCTAAAACCCAAAGAACACTACAACATGTGAAGTGTATTGGCATAGTAAAATACTCTTCTGTCCACCAGGGGGATGGTTGAGAAGAATTTAAGATTTGGGTATCCTTTTCTCTGAAGACGAGTTGCAGCCATGGTGAAAACAGACTGTACAATAAGTAAGAACAAGGCCAGTCTAACAATGTTCTTATCGTGAGAATTAAGATGATCAACAAGGAACAGTTTATAGGTCCAGCTTTATAAAGCCCAATCTCCAAAACACACCTGGCAGCTAAGCACCACATAGCTGCTTGCTTGGTCCCTTCCATGTGTTTTCTGCTGTAAACAAATCTGACAACTTATTGAGCTGAATCTCTTTGGTCAGCTGGGGTCAGCTGTCCTGGCCATGACCCCTTCCAACTTCTTGTGCACTCCCTGCCTACTCAATGGTGGGGCAGTGTGAGGAGCAGAAAAGGACTTGACCACTGCTTACTGATAACAAACCACTGGAATAAGGCCCATGGAGCAGCTGATGTGGTCAAAGCATGTCTGGTTTGCATGACCTGATCAGGATTTGTAGCTGGTGTGTGCTGCATGAAGATGGGAAGGACTGGAGCAAAAGACTTTGATTGTCAGACTAGAGACGGAGCACTCATGAGGCAGAGAGAAAGCACCTGAATAGCACATTTTAGGGCATATGCAAGTCCCCTCTTGGAAATCATTGCTGGTGAGGATGTCTGCATGGTCCCTGTTGAGCTGAGCAAAACCCTGCTGCAGGGCAAAAATGTGACTACTGAGGTTTGTCAGCAGTGCAGCTCCTTCACCATCTCACTCTGCACAAAACCATGAAGGGGCTATGTAACCTGAGAACAGTGTTGCTTGTAGGCACTCACAACATAGGTTCATAAGGACCCAGACACACCACTTTTTCTCTCCAAAATGTGCCTATTTTGCCTATATTGTCAGTGTTGCATGAGGCAGGGGATGGATGGGCTCTGAAAGACAGTGGGAGAGAAATCTCCTGCTTTAAAGTTGCTGTAGGGAATAGGAAAGCTAGCCAGAACATACACAAAAAAGCTCTTTTTGATTGCTACAGTCTTTGTGAAAATGAAGGTAATAATGTGCTTAAATTTTTCCAATATGAGTTACTTTGTGAAAGGCTCCAAAATGGAATACAGGCCTGAATGCAAACTGACTTTATAAGGCAGACCCAAGTCAAAGTAAATGAGAAGTGATCCTATGGATTTTATGCTACAAAGGTTTGACATGTTCTGATAGACACCTAAGACAAGGATTTCAGTAAGCTGTGGATATTTATGTTTTAGAAAGGGTGAGAGAAAAGAAAAAAAAAAAGAGGATAAATGTAACTAGCATTATAATGGTGAGATTTGTCAGAATTTCCATTATCAGAGTCTGTTTACAAGTTGTAAATATTCCCTCTGGGCTAAGACTTAAAATTCAAGGTCACACACAGGAAATTATATTTATCTTTGCTAAATTAAAACATTGGTTCAGCAGCTTTAAAAAAACTGCTTTCATAAGAAAATCCTCCAAAGTGCAAGAAGTTCAGACACTTCTGACTACTTTTATTTTTTTCAATCTACATTTTATTTCTGCTTGATAAACATGGCATATGCTGGATATGCCTTGACTTGTTACTTTGACATTAGTAGTAGAGATATATTGAAAAGTAATGTACTGAAAGCCTTTCACCTATGAATGAACCTTTCCTTGATGACATTTTCTGTTATTTTGCTTGTCAAGCTTCATAGTGTTCAGTGTTCCTTCTTTATATTTATAAGAGGATTTTGTAACAAATAAATCTTATCAATATTCAGAGTAATTATTTGGTTCATATACCATTACTTTTCCTACAGAATAATAAATATGTCTTTAAAATTCTCTATTTTTAAAGGTAATGTAGAAATTAGAATGCACTTAAGGTTTCTTTATTTGCATGCTAATGGTCAGGATGAAGAAGAATGTGAGGATATGCAATATGTATATTTATAATAAATATCTTCCAATATTTTTTGACTTCCAGTAGAATGTCCCAATTATTTTTGTGATTTAGAATATAATTTCTGATTTAGATCACGAAGGAGTAGAGAGTCTTATACTGTCCAGTAATTTTTTTCCCTCTAATTCCTAGTGGAGCATGAAAGAATTCATCTGTATGGGGCCAGTCAAATTGTCTGTGAATAATTTTCTGTTAAATAGCATTCTGGCAAAGAGTTCTTCATTTCCCAGAGTATTTTAACTTGTGTTTACTAGAGCTCATTGAATACCATCCATTTACTTTATTGACACATTTTGATGTGACTGAATTCATTATTCAATTAATCATCTCTATAATATTAGACCAGGCAGAGTTTTTGCTCACAGGAACAGACCTGATGAGAATTCACTTGTGCAGGAGCTCTGTGTGGTTTGATAAACCCTTTCCTCTGACTTATTTTGTTCAGATTAATAAACAATAGGTTGTTGTTCAAAACAGATTGTTTGACTTGTGATTTTATTAAGAAAAAGATTCTCTTTTCTTTTAGATCTCTAAACACTTGTTCTGGATAAATACAGAGAATTCTTTGAAATCAGGGACAAAGAAATCAATGCCTGACTCAACTCTTCCTCTTTATTGGAAATATTCCCTTCTAGAAGAAGATAAATTAGGCCATGAATTTGAGGGCCATCAAGACCCCTGACACAGCTAATCACAGTGGCAATTAAGAATGATGTGATTGAGGACACTTTAGAAGGCAAGGAACAGATTTAAGGCAAGGAAGTCACTTCAGATAGCAAAGACCAGACTTGAGACAGGAGGCTGTGATGGGATCCTCACTTTACACAGGTGTAGAAGGAACAAAACGACCAATCAACCAACCAAACAAACAAAAGAGAAAAATAATTATGAGTAAAGGGGGAATTTGAAGAGTCTTGGAAACTAGTTTATAATATTTTATGTGGTGGATTCTGCTCTCCTTCTTTAACATGAAATGAAGAAAGTTGCTAAAGAACATGGTAAAATTAGATGCCACATAGCCAAGTACTGGATTTGAGAGAGGCTCTTCATCTCCTGAAGACAGTTCAGAGGTGCCACCTTCCCATTGGTTCAGTGACAATCATTGCCTTCAAGATTTCTTTAGGCCATGGAGCTGTGGTGTCTCCTGCCTTCAGCAGCTGGTTGATTTTTGCAAAGATGTTATTTCCTCTGCTCTAGGTGTAGGTGGAAAACATTAAAATGCCCCTTAAGTTTTGAGTGTTGTAATTTTAACAGTATACTTTTTATGGCTTTAAATGCTTTTGATTTAGTACCTGTTTATTTTCCCTCATAGATGCTGACCCACATGAGCTATCATTTAAGCCTCATCCAGCTTTCATACAGCTTATAACAACAATACCGTGTTTAAAATTACAGTAATGTCATGCCTATAAGGCACACCCATTTGACTAAAATGTTGATCAAAACCCAGAAGTGCGCCTTATACTCTGGTGCGCCTTATATATGGGCAGAGTTTGGAAATTTGCCAACCTGGAAGTGCAAGCTGCAGCAGCCGCAAGAGCATCGGGGGCAGCAGGGAATACTGGGGCCTGCGTCATGGGAAGGGCGTCTGGGGCTGCGTTTAAAGGCTGATCTGTGAAAACTGTTTGCAAATTGAGCACCTGCGAGTAAACCCTGCGATCGTGCGATTCCGTTACTAATTCATTACTTTGTTGAGTGTGGATCCTCACTGCAAAAAAAAAAAAGTGTGCATTATAGGCCAGTGCACCTTATATATGGACAAAGTACAGATAATTGGCGACAACTCGGAAGTGCACCTTATACTCCAGTGTGCCTTATAGGCGTGAAATTACTGTAACTCAAATTTCAGCTGCAAACCCTACAGTATATTTAGATATTCATATATTTTCCAGGAGGTGGAGAGGATGTGCCAGGTACAAGCATGCAATTTATAAGCCTTAGTTGTGAGGTTAATTGTTTCTATGTTCAGGTTGTAATCGATTCTGAGTGGGAAAGGTTCCTTAAAGACAGCTTTTTTCCCTCAGGTTAAGCTTCTACTCTGAAGTACTATTCAAAGAAGACTATTTCTCTGTAGTGGTTGTCTGCAGAGGCTAGCCAATTAACATTGGCATGAAGGTAGGTTCTTGAATCTAGGAGAAACAGTCCTCCCTCTGTGAGGGCTGTAAGAATCCATCATAGTGCAAAGGTGAGGGCCCACCAAAGAACAGTGGATACCAGTCTTAGCGCAAACTAAATTAAAATTTCTTAAATATGAAAGCCATAGTTCAAAGAGGGTGACTATTCAAATCTTATGACAATTTTTAATGGAAAGACAAAGAGAAGTCCATGCACCTTCATTTTCTTTATAACAAAATTGCTCTAGAGAATTCACCTTGAAATGTATGCTGTGAGTGCTGTTAGTTTGCAATACATACTTTAAAAAAAAGTACTATGGAGAAATGAAAATATATGTAAATGAGTTATTAAAGAAAAGGGAAAAAATGTTTCAGAATTACATGATGAAAATAGTGTGATGGAACAAAGGTCAGCTTAAGTTACATCAGCCCTTCAGATTCTTGCTCTAATTCGAAATCAATTTAAAACAAAACCAAATGAAATCATGCTGAGAGAAAGGCCACAGTAATATTTCAACACTCCAGTGTACTGAAACACCATCAAGTATTATCTGATCTTCCATATCACAGAAAATATTCAGTTAGTCTATTTGGGTATTTTAGTTCTATTCAATATTTAAAATTGGTGGACTATAATAAGGAAAATCAGCCCCTTTTAATTAAAAAAGGTTCATGCTAAATCAACATTTCATATTTTCAAGGCAGTTCTTTAGAAAAGTAATTAAAATCTCCAGGCATCTTTTAGTGCACTGTGGATTTAAGTGTTTTCTTTTTCATTCTACTTTCTTCCCTCTTAAAAATGAAAGAATTACCTTGGGTGTTTTTTTTTTCTTTTTCTGTATCAGATCTGTCTTTAGCTATTTGTGTGGATGCCATGCAAAGACCTCTCAATGTAAACTGACAAGGTAAGGAAATGCAATGGTTTCTTCAGTAAAAAACTTCTAAAAGGGTATTAGGGGCATTCAAGGTGAAATGAAATATTTCAGAAAAAAATCCACTTCAAAGCTCTCATTGACTTCCTCTAAGGCAAGATTTCATACTTATGCCAGGTTATGTCCTTGACCTGATCAATGTTGAAATGAAGCTTAGTTTGCAAAGTTCTTTTATTGTTCAAACATCCTATGGAACTTTTGATACATTTAATAAGAAATGCAACAATGAGTGAAATAAAGTCCAGGAAAAAAACCCACCAAAGTATGGAATTCTCTCCAGCAGCCAAAACTGCATTGTGTGTGGGCTTTTAAAAAATTATTTTACACAGACTGGCAAATTGGCCCAGGGCCTGCTAATGATGAATATCTTAGCCCAGGCTCAAATTCTGCTATAGGTTAACAGTTAGTCTACCCAACAGCTGGAATGGTGATTCTTCTGTGCAAAAGGCGGAAGTTTTTGGCCAAGTATTTTTAGGTAATGTCAAAGCAAAGGGAAAACAGTGTGGTTGCAGTACCCTACCTAGGCCACCTGGTCCTCGAGGTTTTATTGGAATAGACTCACTCATACCTTCCTTGGAAAGAGAAGGTCAGTGTGGGTCAGAGAAGCATTTCTTTTCCTTCCAGCATCTTAATTAAGGAGTCAGTCACTTCCACAGATCATTCTCAGATAAACAGGTTGTCTTCAGTAATTCATAATACAGAGTTACTGGGAGAAACAGAAACTCTATTTTAAAGGCAATAATAGATCTTTCCATCCTGCAGGAGGATATGTTATTCCAGGGAAGCACTGTGGAGGTTCTATGGATACTCAGTATCCATAGGGGACTCAGTGTCCAAATGATTTTAAGTGTGGTAGTAGAAACTGTCCAAGGACAATCACTTACAGCAAGAAAACTTGAAGAAAGAAATTTTATAAGTAGTAAAACCTGGAAAGATTTGAGCTAGTCTTTTGCCTTCCTGCTTCTCTCTTGTTGTTAATAAACTCACATCTCAGAAGAGAGAGTTTAGGCTTTACTACAGCAAGAACTGTATTTCTGAGCAGTCCAGTAAGGATACTTATTTATGATCTTAGAAACAGCTTTGGGAGATGAATCACCAGTTAGTCAGCTTATGTACATGGTTACAGTTCAAGAAAGCTGAGGAGCAGCAATGCCAGTTGAATACATGGACCACTGACTTATGAAGGGTTTTACATGGAAAAAGTAGGTAATTAATGAATGGAAGAATAGTAATATAGAATAAATAAATGTTAAAAAAAAAAAAAAAGCTGGAACAGATAGCAAACAAAAGTAATTTTGTGCTATTACAATGAGATTCCCCAACACTGCTTTTTTTTCCTCATAAGCTTTTTCCAGATTTGTAACATTTGTATGTCTGATTTGGTTCACAGGCATCTGAAAATAGGCCCTCCCTTGCTGTACTGACACCAACTGTGAAACTATGGAACAGTAAACACACAAGACTGACAGAAAATGTGTTGGTGTGTAGAATTGTATGTATGGTTCTGGGAGTACCAGGTGAGGAAAGTTCAATTCCTCCCAGCTGAAATTAAGAGGGTAGGGCAGCATATTAAAGCAAGGAAGGAAGAGGCAGCTGGAGAACCTGCTGGGAGGGCTGAGGGAGGTGCAGTGGAAGGGTTGAGGGAATGGCAGAGGTATTTTGCTCTCCTGGTTGTTGCTGGGAAAAGGACCTGAGGGATTCACCAGCTGACTTCTCTGAATAGGGATGGGAACTTGGATAAAGCACCAGAAGCTGAAGCCACAGAGATAAAAGACTATTTTAACTCCTCAACTCTCTAAATGAGATCTAGTGAGCAAAGAGACAAGTAGAAATGCAGGCAAGCTGATGCTTTAGCGTGGTGTGGAGAAGATGGAGCTCTCGGTAGAAAATGTTTTCCTTAGTGGTCTGCATGACTGTGTGGGCGCAGTGCCCTGGGCTAGACCCCTGGAACTGGGAAGGTGACAGAGGTGCTGGAATTTTTGAACTGAGCCCAACTTGCTTTTTATGAGGGCATGTGTGAAGTGCATGTTTTGTGGGTTTTCCTGAGAAAAGTATTTATTATGTAGTTGCAAGGAGTTGAATGAGTGACTGGGTGGTCTTTTCCAAGTTCCCTTGCCCATTTGGGATTCTGAAGGGTTATACATGTGTTTTATATGTATACATATATGCACATACACACACACATATATATATCATATATATATATGTATGTATGATAGTGAGGAAAGAAAAAAATTCTCAGTGAGATGTTAACAGATACGAGACAGATCTGCAAATGGCACTTAGCCAGCTCATAGTTTTGGGGGAAACCTTAATAAACTAAGAATGGGCAGTTTCAGAAAACTTACCAACTTTATCATGAAGTTGTTCTTGTGATTTCATAAGTCATTGAAGCATATTCTCCCAGGGAACATCCAGGTTTCTAATTTTCTCAATTACCTCGTTATTTATACTTGCTATTTTATGCCAAAATCCAACCTCTCTGTTCCTTATAGTCATCTCATGCTTGGTTATGGACCAGCACAGAGAAAAATGGAGTCTTTGCTCCAAAAATGTTACGTACTAATTGCAAACAATGATAAATGTGTTTACTTTTGCATGTCCCTCTGTTAAATGTGAAGAAATGAGTGCATTCAGCACCTTCGGCAGCTGCTGGAGGCTGGCAACAGTATTTTTGTAGGTTTTACTGTGAACTAGGAATCTGCATAGGTTTTGAAAGGATAAACATGAGCTATCTCCCCACCCTTAACTATTAAAAAATGTTTAAAACAATGCTCTGACACAAGAACTATAAGAAACAAGTACAGGCAAAAGACCACTAGCATATTCTACTTATCTTAAAGAAGAGATATTTTTCAGTAGACTTTATCTTGCTAGTATTAACCCAATGGCCTCTGCATGTTTTGGTTTGTATTTATTCTAGTGTGTGCCTCTAGGTAAAGCCAGAAATGCCAGCAGCACTCTGTGTGTGCAGAATATATGTTTGGAGAATCAGAGACTGACATCATCAGGACGACTCCTTTGCAAGGAAATGAGGAAGGTGAAAGATCAAATTTTACATCAGAATTTATCATGTATTTTAAAACCTTGTCTAAGGAAAGGAGGAACTAATGTTGAATCCTATGATGACTTTTCTTTTGCAGTGGAGGTGAGACTGGTCGAAGGAGAGACCCCCTTCTGCACTTAGCAGAAGTTTCCAAAATGTACTTGAGATTCTTCTCTGGCAGAAGGGAAGAGCCATGAACTGTTGAATCTGATATTGACCTGACAAAACTGCAGGAGCTAGAAGGGAGGTAGGTCTGGTCCAGCATGTGAGCACAGATTTAGGCACTCACCTCTGCTGTTAGTGTAAGGCATGAAGAAATGTCAGCTCATCCTCTGACTGTGGGCAAGATGCTCTTTAATGAGTAGACAATTACATGGGATTGCAACCCCCACAGCATAACTGGGTGTTACAAAGAATCTCTGGAACTCTCCAGTTGTTGTTCTGCTTTGTTGCATGCACTGCATCCATGCTTGGGTGTCAGTGGGTAGCACTGCTGAGAGCTGTAGAAGTGTTTGAGCAAACAGCTTGGAAGGGGACAGCCTAGAGGTATTCTTGCTTGTTTTCCTGTGGTCTAACATTCCTTGGGCTGATGTCTCCCAGTGCTGCAAATCTGAATCACCTCATATTTCTGAAGCATTTTGTTTGCCTTCCTTGAAGCACCTTGCTGTGGTTTTGTCCATGCTGCGTGATTTGGAAATGATTGATTTAATAGAAGTCACACAGCACAAATAAATAACACACATGAAAGTGTGTGCGAGTAACTGTGCACCGAGCTGTTTAATATTCTTCAGCTTGCTGCGGAGAGGCAAGCCAGTCAGAATATATCAAAACCAAACACAGCACTGGCAAGATTAAACAGCAGTGGATTTGCACATGTAATAAACCTGCTATGTTGAGTTTAATCCATGTGTAATTGGGAACAGATAAGGCTGGAATTGAATGACTGCACAGGATCTGCCTTGGATGGAGGAGGGGAGAGGGGGAGCAGCCCAGAGCAGGGGGGGCAGAAGGCTCTCCAGCCTCTGGTTTGTCATGCAGATACTAGAATAAGAGGTGGCTTTATGCTGTTTAATTGTGAAGAACATAAGAAAGGTGGTAAGATGTTGATGAGCTACAAGTACACTAAAAGGCTTGGCTGTTAGAGAATTTCAAGTGAAAACAGGTTGTTTTCCTCCCTGGGCTGTGGGAGGAACAGTTTAACTGGGCTTAACACCAAGAAATGTTGCTGATTATTTTTAGATGGACTTTATTTGCCTGGTCTGACTTTAAAACAGTAAAAATCAAACAGTGAGAATAAAATAGCTGCTATTCTATTGTTCTGACTTTTCCCCATCATCTTTGTTTTTCAATTTAGAAAGGAAAGACCTGTGAACTGCCCAAACTCCTCCCTTCCCACTTCAAAACTCATAGTACTTTGGCCAGTCTGTGTTGGCTTTTGCTCGGTTCCCTGAAAACTGTTTTCAAAGGAATGTAATGTTTACCTCCCTTTCAGCTTCCTTCACAAACCTGTTTGTATTTGTATAACTTTTCATGTGTTTTGAAATACACAAGAAGATGCATAAACAACATTAAAAATATTTTTTTTATTCTACAGGATGCAGTTTTAATGCAGCTTCTCCCTCCTTGTTCGTCCGTAGCCGTGTCTGATACCTTTTGTGTCTTCCAGCTTTTTCTTCTGTGATTTCCCACACAGTTCCCACCATTCCAAAGCAGCTCAAGAGAGGCATTAAATGCATGTGCAGCCAAACTTTTCCACTTACACTTGATAGACCCAGTAGGCCTGTGAGGATGTTCTTAGGCAGTAATAGAAAGATTTAACAGATCCTTTAATATGTTTAGCTGAAATACAGCTAAACAGCTCACCCTAATTTTCATCCATTACAGAAGCTAGAGGATCAAAGGACCAACATTTATCACACAGGAGTTTGTTTTCCCCAGTTGTTCTTTTGATTCAATTAGTATGGCTCACTTTTTGAAAGGGTCAGATTTTACTGTGATTTTACATGGCTCCACAGCATGTGACTGTGGAGTTGGGACTCTTGTTCCAAGTTTATTAGCACACAGCAAAGGGAAACAGCAGAAGTGCTGTAATTCATTAATTGGTAAAGCTGGAGTCAGACTTGCATTTTATCTCCTGGACATAGCAGGTATGCCTGGTCTGGCACAGGGAAATCTACTGCTGCCTTGACCAAATGCAGAAGTAGAGAATTTTCTTAGTAGTTTGATTATACATGTGTTTTTCAATGTGATTTTTTTTCCTCTGGAGAAGCACTTCTCTCTGTCTGAATCCCAACACTGTTTCTGACAGCCCCTACTTAGCTACTGCTCTCTTGCGTAGGTACCATTGACTTATTTCATTTTGATTTACAGAGGCATGCCTGAAGCATGGAGCTGTGCCTCTCTAAAGGCACTGAATTACCTCAGTCCAGACCAGGACTAAGCAGTTCAGTGTCCTCACAGTGAGATCATGAAGGGTGAGAAGGCAAAGGGATTTCTCTGCCTATGTCTTCTTGGATGTGTTGGTTAATCAAGTAGGTTGCTCCCAACATTACCCAACATGCAGTGAGAGAACCAAGTGACTTGGAAATGTACTTGGGACCACTACTTGCTTTCAAACCGTAGTTTTTAGCAGTACAGCTTTAAGCCCCTTGTTTACCTCTGTAGTGGCAAAGCTGGTGGGAGAGTTTCAGGATGGTGAGCCTAGATGGATGCTCTCCTGACTGACCCTCAATTTGGACACCAGGGTTGCAAGGACCATACAAAACATTTGAAGTTCTGTTGCAAAATTTTTGCCTGAAAGCACTGGGTAAGGTTTTTAAGAGCTACTCTCCTCTGTTATGGTCTATGTGCTTGCTAAAGGTTTGAGTACAAGAATTGTTAAATCATTTTTCAAACAGATCGTCCTTAGTAACAATTGCAATAAAATGTGATCCAAAGACCCTGGATATGGCAGTTTATGACTCTTGCTTTATTATTTTTATTATTTCATAGTAATATAATTTGTGCATTTTAATTTGAGTGATGATGGCTATATGCTTTTGCCACAGGACTCAAATGAGAAGCTTAATAAATTAATATGGGATTTACATGACTAAATTTGTTTCTTACCTCAGAGCTGCTAGCTTCTCCTTTCCCCTTCTCCACCTGCCCATTTAGTCTGAATTTCTTCCTCATTTATGTGTTAGTATTGTATGCAACTCTTATTGAGTGTCCATGTTACAGCATGATGATGATTTGGCTGCTGGTAATTATGTGAGTATTGTGGGTGAACAGGAATGCAGGGTAACTAAAAATCAAAAGGATGGTTTTGAGCAAAGAACAGTTTAGAAGAAAGCGATTGTAAATAGCTTAGGGGCAACAAAATAAAGTCAGCTTTTCACTTGTGCTGGGAAGTATATAGCGTAGCCTAAGCATTTCTTGTCTCTATCTTCACCAGGACTGGTGAAGGTTGAGTGAAAGGTTGGTCCCAAGGCCCCTGCTTTGACTGGTGCTGGGACCACGACATCTACTTAGGCAGCATGGTCCACCACTCAGTATTAAATTCGGTGCTCATAGTTCTGCTCTAGACGCTACTACTCAATCAACAGTGTTGGCTGAATGGTGAATAGGGTAACAGCACAATAGAGAGGGCTGGCTCAAGGCAGAGAAAATAACTTTAAAACCTGATTTTGGTTTATAGCGGATTTTTATTTTTTTTTCACTCTAATATGCCTGTTCTGGTCTAATTCTTTTTATTTTATAAGACTACATAACAGTAGGCCCAAAGTAACTATTTTGTATTTGGCTACTGTCCTAGGTTACAATGTAAAGATGTGCCCAAAGGTATGTATTAAATCACCATCTCCATAAACTGTTAAAAACAGGAGGGGCGGTGTTTTCCTTGCCTCCTCCCCTGGACTATCTCCTGTTAATGGGCCATCAATGCCCTGCCCCATGAGTCATAGATAACTCCCTCCAGGAGATATTCCTGTTTAATGGGCCATCAAGGACCCATCTGATGACTGATAAAATAACATCATCCTATTGTGAGATGGTCTGCCCAGTGGGAGGAGCCAAGCATTCCCACCTAAATATAATGTGGGCCTGGGAGACAGCTGGTAGCTCTCTTACCCACTAGTTTCCAGAAGACAGGAGCTACTGGATCTTTCTACAGGATCGCCACTTCAGCAAGATCACTTTATCTGGACTGCTGCCACCACCCTAACTAGCAGGGTGTCAGGTTGTGTTCTGACTCTGTCAGTGCTTTTCTTTTTTTGTACTACTGCATGTATTTTACCGGTTTTTTTTCCTATTAAATTGTATTTCTGACTTGGAGTCTTGCTGGTTTTGCTTTCAAACCAGTACAGCTACATGTCAATATCACTTTTTTAACTGTGTAAGCATGTTATTTTCTGACAGAGCACTCTTCTTGACCAATACAAACTGGGAATGATGGTTTACCAAACCTGATGGACTGATAGAGCTTAACAGTTTAATTACTTGGGCTTGTTCTTCTGGTTTTGTGGTTTTTTTCCTTCCTTATTTCAATTACAATACTGTAAACAGCACTTAGATGTTCCTGATTGCATTGGTTTTGCACAGTCTGGTTTTTGGTAGAAGGGGGGCCACAAGAGGTAGCTCTTGTGAGAAGCTGCTGGAATCTTCCATCATGTCCAGCAGAGCCAATCCCTGATGTGCTGGCCAAAGTTGGGCCTGAGGGAGGCTGGTAATGCCTCTGTGAGAACGTATTTAAGAAGAAAAATCAAAACAAAGGGCAGAGAGTTTTTCTTCTAGCCAGAGAGGAGGAGGTGAGAATATGTGAGGGAAACAAAATGGAGACACCAAGGTCAGTGCAGAAGGAGGTGCTCCAGGTGCCAGAGCTGAGATTCCTCTGCAGGCTGTGGTGATTGATGACCATGGTGAAGCAGATGTGCCCCTGCAGCCCATGGGGATCCACAGGGGATGCAGAGATCCACCCACAGCCCATGGATGCTCATGCTGGAGCAGGTGGATCTCTGGAGGAGGCTGTGATCTATTGGGACACCCGGTGGAGAGAGGAGGCCCTGCTTCCAGGCTGGAACAGTCTGTCCTTGGAGGACTGCACTCCATGGACAGAGACAGACCCATGTAAGAGCAGTTTTGGGAGGACTGTGCGCCCGTGGGGGAGCTCACACTGCAGCAGGTGTGGTTTGGCTGCTGCTCATCAGAGTGGATCCACGCCAGGGAATTTCACAGAGAACTGTCTCCTGTGGGAGAGACCCCATGGTCTCACAGGGGAAGGACTCTTCCAGAGCCATGGAAGAAAATCTCAGTGATGAACTGACCAAAGCCCCCATGTCCTGTCTCCCTGCACTGTTGATGAGAAGGAAGGAAGGGCTGGGGGGAAATGGTGTTTTAAGGGCTTATTTTACTTCTCATTATCCTTCTCTGATTCTGTTAATAATAAATTCGCTTTGCATCTTGAGCTGAGCCTGTTTTGCCTTTCAAATATTCTTCCCAGTCCTTATCTCACTCATGAAGACTTCATTAACATTTTTTCCCTTTTCCATCCTCTGCCCAGCTGTGGCAGGGGAGGATGAGCGAGTGACTCCCATGGTTGCCTGGTGTTGGGCCAGTGTCAAACCATGACACTGATCAAGCTTTCCTCACTTTCCAGTGTAACTTGGAAATTCTAAGAAGCAAATTGTTTGCATTCTTTTAAAGCTTTTGCTGTTTCTTGAATAAGACAGTCCCTGTGTTTCCTTTCACCAGTGAATGAAGCTGATAAGGTCTATGTCTAAAGCTTTAGTTCCTCATCAGCTCCTTTTGGAACTGTCTTAGAAACGGCATTCATGGAGAAAAATGGGTAGGTGTGACTACTAAATTACATATAGGGATTTTTTATTTGTATTTCGTTTTTAATGTATTGTTGTTCTTCAGGATCTTTTGCCAGAGGGAATGAATGCATTGGCAGAGATGTGCAGAGCTAAGTTGAGGGCTTAGAAGTGGCTGAGACTTTATTGCCAAAGGAAGGCTAGGAGCAGTAAAAAGGTGTTTAATCTGTGATTTGTATAATTCATGTTTGCTGGGATAAGTTGTTTCGGCTTTACTTTGAAAAAAAGTATATATTAGCACTTAAAGAGCATTAGAAAACCTAATAAACTATTTCAAGAGCACAAGGACCATTGGTGTTCACCTACATCTTTAAATCCTTCATGAGGTGAATCAATTCCTTCCTTCCTAAAAGAAGTGTCAGAAAATAAGCTGTAGTTCTCTACACTGAATGAAGAATATGAAGCTTGTTGCTGTGTGTGTTGTGTATGCATATATATATGTCTGATGTTATATATATGTCTGTTGTTCCTCAGCCCTGCCATTTTCAGGGAAAAAAAATCCATTGCTTTTTTGGTGCTGTTTCTTAGTCTAAATAGAAAATAGAACAGATTTATTATCAACACTTTTGCAGTATAAGACACTGAAGCTAGTAAAATATTATAGTAAAAAGACAATGCAAATTTTAAACTCCCTGCTGTTGGGTGTATAGTTTTTACTGGTTTCATCAGCAAAAATTCTGCCAATTGAATTGTGGGTGGAAGGTACAAAATTTGTGTTAGCAAAACAGGATATTTATTTACTGCTCATATGAATATGGTTTATAAGTTGCTTCTGCAAGCAAATGCATAATACACTTTATTTTTTTCTGTGTGATGCCTTGCATTCATTATAAGTAAAGGGTTTTTTAAATGTTTGTCACATATCAGTAGTTACTATGGATGATTAAAATAGTTGAGGAAAAACCTCCTTAGCATATTTCAGACTTCACGTACGCATCGATCTCTAAGAAAGTGAGATGTGCAGTGCATTTTAATCATATTGCAGTGCCTTTGTATCACTCAAAACTATTTCCATTGAAGTCTGAAATGAGTCTGGCATGACCCAGAGTCACTATGATAATATATTCTTGATATCCTTTACATGCTGATAACAGTTCAGCTGCATCAAAGCATTTTGTCAAGTTGTGTTCATTTTCTATAGGTGTTAATATATTTGGCAATGAGAGTTCAAATTGTTGCTCTTAAATTAGTATTGAATTTGGGTTGTCAACTCTAAATTGAGCAATTTTACCAACTGTTGCAGAATGCTGTAGCAAACCTTTGAGTTAAACTGTGCTCCTGTGTGTTGAATGTTGTAATCTAATGAGAGGCATACTGTAGCTACTTGTCTCTGTCCTGGGAAAACATGGGAATATGTTAATTTGATATTGCTGTAACTTTAAAAGTCGAAATAGAGACAGGGCAGTCTACAAAGACTGGTTTGTCTCCCACTTCCTTCCACTTGTCTGTTGAGTCAAATCCTTACCAAGATTTTTCTTGGTCTGTTTTAACAGAATTTAACACAAATTCCATTTTCCTGGGTATGTTCATAACTTAAAGTGCAAACCAGCAGTTCTCTGTCAGGGGGATATGTTCCCCTGGCTCCACTATGCCAGTGGTGCCACTAGGTGCTCTCACACAAATAAACCAGACCATTTTAGCCTGGATTGGTGGTTTGAAAGGGAGTGGTGATTAAAGAGCTGAGCTCTTGTAGGACTGCTCATTTGGTTTTGACTTCTCAGTCTGGGATCTCTAAGAAGATGCATTTGAACTCCAGAGTCTGCTTTCTGCTTTTCTACTTGTTTCAAGATGCTAGTCAAAAGATGAGATTTCCATGAAAGAGGAGAGTGAGAGGTTCAATTTTCTTCTGTTTCTTCTTCACGTGGACAAAACGTATTGTTTTGTTGTGTTTTTGTTTTTTTCTTTTTTATTTGCAGAGCCTTACAGTACCAACTGCAGGATAGCCATGATGCATACTTGTTTAGTACAGCAGTCTTGGTTTAAACTTCTGTTTCATTAAATGTTGCTTGTAAACTACTACTGTAGTCATAATTAGTATGAAACATGTAGGAATGACATATACAGCATCCTGTTACAATCTCTGCACAAGATTGTGGTGGATATTGGCAGGTCCTGTTGCTTTATTGAAACTCTTTGCCACAACAGCTCTTTTTATTCAGATCAAATGATGGGCACGTACCTTCCAGTTCGATGATCAGCAGGCCAAGGGAAAGACAGTACTTGAAGATCTGACTGTGTGTAACACAGGAATGGCCTAGTAAGGCTGCATGCTTTTTCTTGAGTCCCTGAATACACATCAAATGGGTGAATGAACAATTTCTTTATCTCTATATGTAGGAGGAGGGAAAAATACTAAAAATGTGTTGGAGTCCCTGCAGATCTCCAAGACTGGCATGGCACAAAATTGCATGGCAGCAATTGATCAGTTTTGATTTTTGCAAATAGTGACTCCTGCAGGCAGGAGGAAATGTGGGTAAGGGTCTGCTGAATGCTGCTTCTGCTGCATATCTTTGCTAATTCCAGCACTTCTGCTGCCCACTACAGATTGCAATGTAGTCATACTCAAAATAACAGAGAGAAAATGCAGCTAGGAAACCAAGCCCACGAGTAAAAACTATTGAAATTTTTAAGAAAAGCCTACAGCAAGATTCTGAGTAGGACAGTGTTTGAAAAGATGCTTGGAAGTGGAAGGAAAGGGACTATTTCCTGCTGTCTCCCTTCCTGCTGTGAATGTATTCAGGGCTTTATGTTAATAGATGAGTTTGGAGGAACTGGTTGCACACTTGATTTTTCTTTCTAGTAGGAGCAGCCCCCAGAATCCTGCAACATGCTGAGGGCAGGAGAGCAAGAGCAATCTGCTTCATTCCCCAAATGTGTTTTGGCACAGGCATTTTAGTCAATGTTGGTAGCTTTGTGATACTCATGGTATAGGAGTTCCCATGACAAAGACATTTATATCTAACCCTGAACAGCAGGGTTAATCCCAACCCTTCAGGGTTAATTAAGAGGTAATTGCATGGGCTTCAATTAATCCCTGTTTAACTCAGTTGCATGTGATGGAAGGGCACTAGAGATTAATTTGGCATGCTGCCTCATCAAATTCATTAATTTCATTAAATGTGAAAAAATATTTTAAGTGTGAGGTGACAGCTGTGACTCTTCTGCCCTGTGACAGGATCTAGCAGCACTGGGCAAGACATTAAATACTTGTCATAAGGCTATAGGTATCAGTATAAAGGCTATGGATATCAGTATGTTAGGGAGCTGCTGTCTCTTCCTCTCAGTGGCTACAGAAAATCTTTAAGATCCTGAATCACACAGTAGTAAGGAACAGGTCCAATGGAGGAGCACAGACTTCTTGAATCCCTGATGGTTTTGGTGGGAAGGACAAATACTTGCTCCTTCTCTGAATCAGGTCCATGATGAGAGTGTGCGATCACAGGGCAATGTGTCACACAACACACCCTACTTACTCTTAATTAAGGGGATGCAGAAATGTTCTGTCATTACTCTGCAGATTACTGAAATCTTAGCTAATGAGATTTGACTCTAACATCTGCTGTAATAGTAAATTTAGAGAGAGATGAAAAAGTCATATGCATTAAATGGCTTAGTACTGGAAGTATGGCTAATAAACGCCCAATGTCAATTTCTTTAGGTGTTACTTCTGAGTGCTGAGTTCATGCCTAGTTGAGTGGGACAGGAGGGCTCAGATGGGAGGTAAGTTACTAGATTTTCACTACTTGCTTTGGTTGATTATTCCCCTACAACCCTTGACCTTGTCCAATACTTGCACATGCCACAAAATGCTCTGGTTTTCCTGACTTTCTCAGTTCAGTTAGGTTTCCTCCAAACCCCAAAATCTGGGTGTGCGGTAGCTACAGTGTATGCTCAATATGAAAGCTGACTCAACTTGTGCTGCAGTACACTGTACCAGGCAGCTCTCAAGTGATGCTGCTGCAATTTATCACCATAAACTGTTTCATATTGGAACAAACAATACTCATGAGGCAATCTGGATTCAAATTAATTCAAAAGCACCATAACTGAAAAGTGAGCAGTCTCTTTGTGTTGTTTCTTTTAACAAGATTTTATGATATGACTAGACTACAAATAGCTCTATTCATGATAAACTGGCAACTTTGCAAATTGTATATGCTAAAAGCTATTTGTTGTACAAGCTGTTCTGGAAAAGACTCTTAAATGAAATCTTCTCTGCCAGGGGCATGTGAGGCATCAGTTGCATGGGTCCTGCCATGAGTGTTCCATTTCAGGCATACCATGGCTATGGGGGCAGTGGGGAGAAAAGAATATCTGATTCAAAAACCTTTAACTGCTCAAGATTAATCACTCCAGGGTGTTAGAGAAAATGATAGGTCCAGCTGGGGACAACTTTCCAGTCTGGTGAGGAAACATATGAGGGCGAAGGAAAATATAGAGGTGGCAGAATTGCTTTTTGTCCTAAGCATTTGCATTTGATTCTCTGGAGCTCCTGCTGTATGCTTTCCCTTTGAAGGTTCTGCAGTATTATCTTCCTCCAAAACACCCCAGAAACATCTCCACTTTAATGTCCATTAAGACTGCTGCTATTATCCTTCAGAGATATCCTGCATTTTCAGCATGATCCAGGGACATAGTTGTGGATGGACTTATTTTAAGGATGAATGAACAACTGAAAAAGACCTAATATGTTTTTGTACCTCAATCAATGTGATTTATGGTAAGGTATAGAACAAGGTATGGCATATATCCTCCCTCTAGACATTGCTACAGCAAATTACACCTGTATTTGGAGACATATTTCTTGAATATTAGTGCAGTGGACTTAAATAGCAAATGACACATCCTACCATGCAAAGAAATGCTTTTGCCACAAGAAAGGGAGCATAAATTATCCTTCAAGAGTAACTCCTATGAGATCTATAAAGATGCTGACTACGACCTGCCAATTAAGTTTTAGTAGTAGTTATGGGAGTATCTCAGAGCCAAGGATAAGAATTATAGTTATGTTTTAATGCACTTATCAAATAATTCCAATTCCTACCTCCAAGTAAAATTATGTTTCTTGGAAAGTGAACCTGAGCCTTTCTTTACAAGTTATTTTTACTTTTGTAATAGTAATTATAAGTACATTGGAAGTTAAAAGCTACCTGCAGAGCAATTAGAAGCTCTTGAGAGGAATTTGGATCTGGATGTGAAGTTGTTTAGAGGTTCAAATTTCTATTGCACATATGAAATATACTGAGAAAATAATAGTACATGTGAAGGTGTAGCATAGGATGTGAAAACAGCTGGAATGAGGAGGGATTAGGCATCTGAAGTTGAAACCTCAACATTTTCTCAGCTGACATTCAACTCTACAATGATATAGATTGGGAAGAAGATTGTGTCAACAGAATTTTGAGGTATATTACATTCTCTTTCTGAGTAAACAAAGAAGTTGCCTGCTTTTGGTAGGCACACACATAATTCAGCATTAAGCACTTCAGGAATCCACAAAATAGGCTGTTTTGTGACACCAGTTCAGTGTAATGAATGTTTTCTGGATGCTTCCAGTGTGGTGAGCTCTCAGTGTCTTGACACCTGTCTGTCTCATTTTCAAACCCTGATGTAGAGGAGCTGGTGTTGCAGCCTTCTCTGCCTATCTGAAAAAAGAGTATTTAGGGCACATGTCCAGAACATGGGAAGTAGAATTTTGGCACTTATGCAGCAGAAGATCAAATCTGTATATCTTTTAATAAATGGCCTAATTATTTGGATAAAAAGCTCAGTGAAATAGAGAGGCTCTCTATTCCTGCTGTTATGTGCTTCTAAGTGTGAAAGGTTTGAGCAGCCTGAGGTCCTTGTCCTGAGGCTTAATTAGCTCTTTCACTCAAGGGTTGATTCCTGTAAGGAAAACACTCCCTGACAGAGGAATGGAAGTGCAGGCATGTGCCTCCTGGTAAGGTGGTTGTGCTGGCTTGGGGCTGTTTCTTTCCTCACTAGCAAGCCTTGAGATGCTCTGTAGAGTCACAGCCAGCAGCACAGAGGCAGCACACATTTGCCAGCAGTGGGACAGCTAATTGCTTTCCCTCCAAGGGATGGAAATGCAACATAGGTTTGCTGTCTCCCGTGTCTGTGTTATCCAGCACTGGGTTGCAGGATAAAATACTGGAAAACTGAAAAGAGGAAACAACCTTGTTCTGACTCAGTTTACTTTTAAGGCGCCCTCTGTCTAACAGAGTAGAACTCAGACTGTGATGCCTAAGAATTACTCCTTGAAGATTATCTGTTCAGCTTTCAAAGGCTGACTGCAGTCCCAGATTAATAGTCTGGGGAAGGATAAAGTCCTCTTCAAACACTGTGCAGGTGCTGGGAAGAGTAGGTGTAGAGTAAAATTTATACTAGACTTTCACATATAATGTTATTTGGTAAAGGCAAAAGAGTGGGCACTTGTTTCTTCTTCTCTTCCAGCCTTTAAGTCAGAAGGGTCTCACAAATGGGGGGCTACATGGGTGTTTGGGCTGCAAATATCAGGGAGAGGAAAGTCAAAGGCATAGCAGGAGCTTGCAGGATGACTTGTGTGGCTCATGGAAACTGAGGCAGGCACTGAGTGTCCTCAATCAGTACCTTTTCGGTACTTTGGTACTTTGGGGCTGTAGATGGGTGATAACAATGTAGAAATGTCAGTGGAACAGAAGAACACAGGTGCTACCCAGAAATTTTGTTTTTTCTGGTTGCGGCATGGTTAGATGGAGTTGGAAATCTCACTCTAAATTTATGCTTACTGTATGGACTATAAGAACAACAAAAATGGTATTCATTAAAGTCTAAAACTGAAACAACTTGCTGGAGTCTAATTCAGCCCCTCAACTTAGTTTACCAATATATTCTGTGCACTTCATTTGTATGTAGTATGATTGTAATTATGATATCTTTGTTCATCTAACTCCCCAGAACAAAAAAGTGCTTAGACATTAGCTGGCTATCTTCCTGATTTTTAAAGCCAAATGTCTAATTAGAGCACTTCTGTTTCTTACATTTATTTTCAGTTCTAGAGAGTGAAAGACAAGAAATCTCAACACAGCTGTGGCTCTTTTATAAACTTCAGCTTATTAGAGCTTCTGGGTCAAATTCTCTGGTGGTGCAACTCCACAGACTTACTTTCTGCCGGTGTAACTTCAGCTATAAATATAATTCTCTGTACATCTGTCCATATGTATGTTCCTATGTATACACCAAACCCATAGCTGATATAAATCACTGTAGCTCTTTTGGCTTCTGTGAAACTATAGTGATTTCTTACCAGCTGGGTATCCGGTCCACAGCATCTGGTTTTCCTTTTCCCTCCCTTAATAGCACTGATGAATCAGAATTCCTAAAGGAGGATGATACTAAACATAATTAGACAGGATATGTTCAAGAAGAAAATTTAATTTGAAGAGGTTTGCACAGAATTTTTATTGGCCTCAGGTGGAATGCTGGGACTTTATCTTAATGAATCCTTTCTACAGATACATTTCAAAAACTGCATTATGCTATTATGTGATGGAGTGTACTTTAATGGTGCATTGCACATATGTTTATTCATTTGGATTTAAAAGTTCTTCTGTAAACTAGTAGAATTATTTTGGGCTGTAAAAAAGGTGTAATAACATAACCTGAAATTTTAAAATATTTACACACAGAGAAGTTTAAATAAACTTTGGCACCTATATGCATTTCAGAAAGTCCTGTTAGTAACCCAAATATGAGAGTGTGGATTGGAGCTTTATTCAGAATTAACTTGATGGTTATGAAATGAGCCTTTTCTTTTTTGTTTTTATATTATTGTGTCAATCAATGGCTCACAATTCAAATACTGATATTTTACTATTGTGTAATATCTTCTACTTTTAAAACCAAATCTAGTTGCTGCCTTTTTGTTGTAATTGTGTAAGTACAATATATTATGAGGTTTTTTAGCTAAATCCTGTTAGATTTTGTAAATATGTTCAAGATACTGGGTGAAGTCTTTATTTTTCCTTATTCCGTATCCATTTACCTTGTATCTTCTAAGAGCTTGCTAATTTTTATTATTAATAATAACAGGTAGTATCTAGCTACCATTTACTGTGATATGATTTTATTCTAATTCAGGTGCTATGTTTGGGGCACTTGTATCAGACAGTGTATCACTTAAAGGAAAAAAATAAACACTTTTTATTATTTGGGTTTTTTTTCCCCACCATGAAGGTTTGTGGGGATTGTCTTTGAGGCCAACATTAAGAGGGGAAAGGCACATAAAAGTCAAATTACTCCTGAGCTCAGAGAAGTGGGAGAAGAATTAGTGGAGCTGCTACGTCTGCTTCTCTTCTTCTATAATAGTATTCAAAATGATGGAACCGTAACAAAGAGCTATTGGAGCTGTTGTAAAAAGCAAGCTACAAGCTCCCCATGTCCTAGCACTGCAACATGAGATTTACAAGGTGATAAAGTCATATGGAAATGGAATGTCTTCTATGTCCCTGCTATTTTTTCACTGACTAATTACTGCTACCAGAGGGGTCACTATTTTTATTTTTTTTTGTAGTTTCTCTGTTAACACTTCTTAAATTAAATTGCAGATCTGTATTATCTTCTCTATGTGCATAAGGCATCCCATCTAGCTGGTGACTGAGTTCTTGATGAATCTAGTATTTCAGTGAAAAATTACTTTGTAGCCATTACATTATTCAGAACATGCAATTGGATAGCAAAATATAACTGTTCAAAACACGTAATTAAACTTGCAGAGCCCTGCTGAACACTGCAGGCAAACCAAGCAGTAACCCATACTGCTGCATGTAGATTTATGGTTTGTTTAAAAAAATTAAAAAAAAAAAAAAAAAAGAAGGAAATAATAATGAAGTATTCTTTATTTTAGAAATAAAATTTTAATAGGCCTTCCAAGGAAGGCTCAGGACAGCATTTAAAGCGCCAACAGATGATTCCTGCTGCCTCAGGATCAGGTGTTCAGAAAACATCTCCCATGGTCCTGATATGAGAGTAAATCACTGATTTGCAACAAGTTTTATAACAGTTTGGAGCCTTTGTCCAGAGTTTGCATGATGAGTGAGTGCACCACATAATCTGATGCTATGTGTTCTCTTTAATTTAATTACCAATCGTTTTTCTTGTTTGGTTACAACCACAGTGCAATCTGACACAGTGAGGAGAGAGGTTCTGTGCTTGTACAGACAGATCTAATGCTGTTACTCAGCAAAAATAAATACTTCACCCAGCAGATGTTGCTTCATGTTGCAAGCCTGTTCCTTAATTTACACACAGGTGTAAATCTAATTCCTATTTGCCTGCTTTTCCAAATATTTCCCACTCTGTGGCCTTAGAAGCATTCACATTTTAAAAGCAGAAATGGGCCTGAGTACCTGTTGTTTGGACAGGAGTCTTAATTGGAGTGGGAAGAGGAGAAAGAACAATGTGTCCAGAAGCTGTGATTAGGAACTTCTCACATAGCCCTTTGTCATCACTATGAGCACTTCTTCAAGAGTATGTGTCTGACTTTGGTAAGAGTCACTGCTGGACTGGATATCCTACCTCTCTGCTGCTTTTGGTATCCTTCAGGGTGAGAGTGGAGGAAATTTGCTTCCATAAAATTGAAACAAAAATGCTGATGTGTGCTCTGGTGATAAGGAAGTCCATAATTTTGCAATTAGAGACCATATTTTGTAAAGGCAATGAAGATACTGGCTCAGAACCAAGCTTCAGAGAGTCCCTAGTATTTCAGACAACCCAATATTCCTGTGTGTCTCTGTTACTCAAAAGCATCAAACCTAAAGCTGGAAAATAAGTAAAATGTAGACAGGAAGCTGACTTCTTGCTAGGATGAGAAATTCCTACTTATTCTTGTTTTCTTTTGTGCTGTTAGAGTAGTAAATGCCACATTGGTTATGGTGTTCAGTGTGTGGGAAAGCAGGGCTGAAAATTCTGGACTGAAACTGCAGGGACATTGCTGTGGATATTTGCAGCCTTGGACTGCAGGCATGTAACACTAGCTAAAATGTACCTTGGGTGAGGCTGTGGGTTCTGGAGCAACCAATTAAAGAACGGATCTCTTCCATGTGATTGTAAGGGAGGTCTGAGATGGGGTCTTGTGGCATCTTCTGCCCCCAAACTGAATTGTGTACATCTTCCTCTGACTTTCCTCTTCCCTGGTTTCTATATGAAGTTGAAAGTTTGTTAAGAGCAGTTTCTTTTCTTTGTTTCGCACCACAATCAAAGTACAGTAATTTCACACTTATAAGGCGCACTGGATTATAAGGCGTACTTATGGGTTGCCTGCACGCCCCCTTAATTTGCATATATATAATGAACACTGGTGTATAAGGCACACTTTTTTTGCATCAAGGATCTGCGTGCAACAAAGTAACAAATTAGTAACAGAATCCCATGATCGCGGGGTTTACTGGCAGGTGCTCAGAGGTGCCCTCCCTGTGCCACAGGCCCCGGCATTCGCTCCACGCATCGTGCATCCCCACACTACACTGCGAGAGCCTGAGCTGCAAACTGAGCGAGGAGGCGAGTGAGTAGCGCCGAGGCATGGCAGCCCCACGCCGGGGGAGAGTGGTGCTGAGGCATGGCAGCCCTGCCCCCGGGGAGAGTGGCGCTCAGGGAGCAGCCCCGGACCGGGGCAGGTGGCCATGGAGAGCTGTGCTGAGGGCAGCTCCTCCAGCTTTGGCTGTCCTTGCAGCCGCTGCCTGCGCAGTGGCTTGCACTTCCAGGTTGGCAAATTTCCGAGCTTTGTCCATATATAAGGCGCACCGGCCTACAAGGTGCACTTCTGGGTTTGGATCAAAATTTCAGTCAAAAAGGTGCGCCTTATACCCGCGATATTACTGTAATCTGATATTTTCAGGGTGAAGGAGCTCTGTCAGAAAGGGTGCAGCATCTCCAGCAGCAGAATTGCACGCTAGGCAGAGGAATCCTGTCAGTCCTTAAGGCTGACTGATCCAGCATTACAGGAGTTAAACCATTTTTAGGAAATCAATTTAAATAAAAAGTCATGGAGTGAAATAGATTCTGTTCTCACTACAACTTCTGGCTAAAGAACTCCAGATTTTCTTGGTTTGAGGAATTCCTATGTGCAAGGGAATTGTAAGCAGAAATGTTAGAATTGTAGAAACGGCAGAATTTTATGGAAAGTAGGGGTGTTCGCATGGGGCAGAATTCTTCCTCAAAAAATGGTCTCTTCTCCACATTCTAATTAGAGAGTTAAATTTGCTTAATAGCATTCCTGCTACCTGAGTAGCAGGACTTGCATTAAGAGGGATGTACAAACCCTGCAGAGTCTACCCAGCAGCACTAAGTAGGACTAGGGTAGATTTTATTCATTAGGCAGGACTAATGTGATTTTGGCTTACTGTAGTGGTCATGAGTGATTGAGATGAGGCTTATTTATATTTCCTTTTCTTTTGAATTCTTTTTGTTGTCAAAGTATAAAGCATAAAAAGCATAAAAAGATTTCAATGTGTGTTTCCATTTAGTAGCCTGGACTACTCAAACCTTGATTTTCATGACTCTTAGGAGAGGCTGGTCTGATTATCTTATTAAAACAGAAATTGCTTTACAAAGCATTTACTAATGTTATTTGTTGTAATTGAGTCCTGAAATAGTATTCTAAATGATACACAAGTCTATCTATTGGGACAGTTAGGGTGGTTGGTTTTTTTTTTTCTTATTTTGGAAAAACAGGTTAGCTCCTAACACTCTTATGTATTTATAGCTATCAGAGTGACTACATTCATGGAATACCCCCTCCCCACACATTTCTGAGTATACATTGTAAGTTCAGTTTTATAGCAAGTAAGCTTGTCGCTTGAGCTGTAAAAGCTATGAAACCCCAAACAGAAAGTGCTAAGATGAAATTTTCCCTAGAAAACAACTGTCTGTGTTTGAAAATGGCATCATAGCCTCCTGGGATTTATTATATTTTTAATCTGGCAAGCTCCGGATTTTTTTCTGCTAGATAAGAGTCAGTTGCTCCACTAGAATACTCTTTTTAGATTTGAATTTTTCACAGGGAAAAGCCTCATGTGCCAAGGTGACTAGGTAGATTTAACTACTGTAATTTATTTTGAATATAAACTGATAATTTTTATTGATAATGCATTAGAAAATGCATACTTCTTGTATATGATCAAGCTGCAGGAGGGAGATATTTTCTTCTACTCAGATTTACCCCCAAAAGACTGGCCAGTCTATGTAATGGTACAATCTTTGCACACAAATATAAAGGAAATGACAGACAACTTTCCTAAGAATAGTTATTCCTAAATGATCTACTGCAAAAACAAACCAATGGAGTTGCAACGACTATTTTAAAATGTTGTTTAGCTTAGAATAAAACTAAGAACATTAAGGAAACACCCACACCAGGAAACTGATGCACTTAATTAGATCTTGAATTTGCATGCAGTTTAGGGATGGATTGGGCTAGTTCTCCTTTTTCTGTGCCCTTTTGCAGAGGGTAATTGGCAGGGGGCAATTGAGTTATTTCATTTATCTTCCCTGAATCTGAGTCTGCTGCTACAGCCTGTCAGCTACCAGCAAACAAGCACTTCATTTAAAATACTGTTAAAAAGTTGGGTTCAGTCCTGTTGCATCTGGTATGCAGATGGGATGGTACTTTTTTGTTCAAATAAACAGAAGAAGCAATTAAGCCCCTTTTGGAGTAAGATATCTGAAACAATAGGAGGCACCATCTGAAACACACGCTCAATCAGATACTGAGCCATGTGGATAGCAGAGTTTTATAAAATGTTGAATGCAAGCATAGATTGGATAAGTAGGGTTTGGGGCTTTTTTTTTGTTTTCCCTTGTTTTTTTGAGTTATCTGAGTAGGAACAAAGACATAACCAGGAGAAGGGATGGCAGCAAGAGAGGGCAGAGAAAAATGTCCTGAAGTTCCCAGTTCATTATTCACTTTCCTGTACTACTCTGAAACACCAAAGACATGACAGCAGGCTTTGCCTTCCTCCCTGGCAGTGCTGTGTAGGACCCCATGGCCCCACAGACTGTCACTGCTGCAGAACAATTGCAGATGATTCCCTCTGCCTGTGAAAAACCAGCTGACACACAAAGATTTCTAATTTCTGTTTTCTGATTGCAAGCACCCCAGCGACTCAGCCACACAGCAGAGTGTTTCCGTCTCTAAGTGTGATTACTCTTTTTACACTTGCAATTAGTTTTAAGGCAAAAGCAATCCTATACCATTTTTTCCTTTGTTTTTTTTCCTTTATGACTATTGCTGACTGATTTTGTCAGTGTGATTTTCTTTGTCCCTGTAGAAGAGACAGCTTATGCATAGGAATATATGTACAGCACAGAAATACATACAAAATACTCTTAGGGGAAAAAAATTGTTTTAAATAATATATTCATTGTCCTCAAGAATGCAATACTGGCATGTGAAGTGGCAAACATATGTACTCACAGTTTTGGAATTTAATGTATCTTGTTTTAAAATAACATTTTGCATGTGTCCCATTAAGTTACATCTCAGTAACACAGATAAATTAGTCTTCATCTTGCCTTTTCTTTTTTTTAAGAGTGTGTGCTATTTAACATGCCAGCACAACTTCTCGTGTTTTCATGTGAAATGGGGAAGATTTTTTCCCAACAGCTCCACCTGCCTATCTTGGAAGAGCTGGGTATGAACAAAGATATGACAAGAAGGAGGAATGGCAGCAAGATAGGATAGCCCTGAAGTTCCCAGTTTTTTATACAGTGTCCTGTGCTTCTGCTCCATTTAATGGAACATAAGAAGTTTTCCTGTCTGAGACATTACCACTCACTCTCCAAATTCTAACATCAATGGCAGTGTAAATGATTGACCACTATTTTAAGGTTGTGCAGAGGCAAACAGTTGATCTTGATTTACTATTGTTAACATTATGACTTTTTTTTATTCAATTTAAAAAAACCCTAAAATGTTCTTTCAGAAGGGAAATAGAACAAAGTGCTATAATATCTTTTTGTAAAATGTATCAAAGTGTTTGACATCTACAACTGCTATGTACAAAAGCAAAGGAAGTAAATGTAAGGGTCAGAAACTATTTATCTAATTTTCTATAGTCCTACACTTTTGTGTAATAAAAGCAGAAAGATAAGAAAATACCTGAAACAGAGGTGTTTGTTATGCTGTAAAATCCCTGTTACTGAATCAGTTTACATACTTGGAGGGGAAAATAGATGATCTTCCTGATCCAGCTACTGCCTGAAATAATGGTCTGAGAAAAACCCTGGGTGCGTGTCAGCTTCCCCATCAGTCTAACAGTAAGTACTATGTCTCTTCTTATAAAGTTTGTCATGTACTATATAGTAATATAGTTAATATACTTAAAGAAAAATCTTTACATATAAAACTTGGCAAACAATAGAGAAAAAAGGTTTGAGAAAATATTTGAATTAATGTCAGGGAAAAAAAAGAATTTTTGGAGGGTTTTGAGTAAAATGAAAATAAAAGTTTTCATTAGGTAAAATTCAACCTGAATTAAAACAAAATTGTTTTCTTTCAGTTATTGGTAACCTTTTGCTTTATTTCTACAGGTCCTGGTAAAATGAATTACTCTTTTAAAGTTAAAAATCAAGGCTTTTGCAAACAAGTCATATTTCTGACATGAAACATTTTTCTTTAAATGTCAAAGAGAAATGTTTCAGCTCCCTTTATGGATGTTACCATTAGATTTATTGGTAGGAAACATACTCCTAACTTGGTGCATTTGCAAATAAGATTTGCCTTCCTTATCAAGACTGTTTAGCCAAGTTGATGTTCAACTCCCCTCCCCTTAAAACCAATTTTATTAGAGTTCAAACTGCATAGGACTCCAGACTGTTAAACTATGCATAAATTCAGTGTTACTGGCATGCCTTTGGATTTCTATCTGTGCATATAATGACTTTGCACTATACTCTTGCTATATGTTGGTGCATTTACTTTTGCTTTTGTTAATCTTATGATATGCTGTTGAGATCTTCTGACTTTTGGGAGCTCTGTTGAAAATCCCTGTAGGACCAATATTTATCCTTAGAAACATTAATAAAGCCTGTATTTTATTAAAGTCTTAAAATCTTGATGGTGCAGCTTTCAAGGC
>VRYO01001463.1:92362049-92376980 GCA_009812075.1 Sialia sialis | reverse complement strand
CACTTCCAGGTTGGCATTTTGTCAGAATTTGTCCATAAATAAGCCACACCTGGTGATTAGCCGCACTTCCGGGATCGGCTCAATTCTTCAGTGAAATAGGTGTGGCTTATCAGTGTGAAATTACTGTAATATGCTTCCAGATGACTCCTGCTCATCCAGCAGCAGGGCTAAAGTTTGTTTTAAATGCTATTGGAACTCACAGCAGAGCAATCTGAAGCATAAGAGTCAAGGATGAACTTGGTATACTGTACTTTTCATGAACCTGCACAGCAGCAACTGCTAAATTTCAAAATGAATACACATCAGCTAAGCCTAAGGCTATGAAGACTGATCACCCCCTCCACCCCAGACCTAAGCCCTGACATATGTTTCTTTCCAGGCTGTTTTGAGGTAAGCCATCTCCCAGGCAACCTGGTTCCACCATCTCTCCCTTGCTCTCCTCTCTTCCCTTTATCTATAATGTTGCTGATCTATTCAAGGGTGGACAGTGGAATGATATTTTCAGGCAAGAGTCTAATATAATATGTCGAATTTAAAAAAAAATTGAAACTGATGACTTACCCTAGCAAAGGTCTTGATCTAGGGGAGTGAAGGAAAATGAAACAAATATTTCATGTGAATATAAAGCATTCGTATCAGTTGTTGATTTTTAAATCTAAACAGTCATTCCTTTTGCCAACACCAGCTACTCTTTTACCTGTTATATTCCATAAAAAAACAGTCATTAAGTTTCTGTCATGTCATATTTTGCTCTTGGAAAGGAATTAGTGAAAACTAGTTTGTTCATGGCGTGCTATAACTGCTGAAGAACAAGTTAAAAAGGACATAAATCAGAAAAGGATGGAAATGTTCATAGGATGAGAAAGTGAATATTCCATGTAGAGTTGGATTCATGTTGCAGCCCTCTATTTAAACTAGGTACAGAGTACAAATCCCCCCTAGAAAAAAAAACAAAACAAAAACAAACAAACAACAACAACAACAAAAAACTAAACAAAAAAAAAACCTCAGAAGAATTCAGCTTTGCAGTGTTTTGCTTTTATGGTGGGTTTTTTTGACCTTTATGGAAATAAAAAACCCACCTGTTTTTTCCTAGCAGGAATTTTTGACGAAACAAAAAGCTATGAAATAAAGTTTTAGAATGTTTGTAGGATGATAACCACATGTCAATAACCTTTATGGATGAAGGGGCAGTTACACAAATGACCTCCATGAGCAGTTCAAATCTTAGCAGAAGCTTACAGGAAAAGCAGCCCTGAATGACTTTGCATAATTAACAAATTGTTCCCAAACAGGTAGCAAATAAACTTGTGTGGAGCATGATCTATATCATGGTTGCATTGACTTTCTTTTCTCCTTTATTTTAAGAGGTTGATTTTCTACCCTGTATTTTGTTTGCAGATCTATAGTTGTGACTCCTACATCTATAGGCTATTAAATAAATTGTGACACAGACCTTCAGTAATTTTAATAGGAAACTTCAAAACAGAGAAGTGTAATAAAGGAGTGGCAAAATAACCTGATCTATTGGTAATACATAAGATGTTAAAATAAAAGTATATAGGGTACATTAAAAGAGATTAATAAGTTGCCTTGTCTGTTCATTGCACTTAAACCTTCTGTTGCAATTAGAAGTGAAGTGTACATTACTAGAAAACCAGTTGGGTTAAGCAGGGAAACCCATCTAGCTACAGAAAAGGAAGATTTCCCAGTTCCCTGGGTTTTTGGATGTGACCAACTAGCTTGACTGCATTAGTGGACTGACCCATTAAGGAAATGTCTTTTGTGCTCCTTACATAAATACTTTCCCTCTAGTAAATCTATTTTTGCCTCTCACAGAGTTCTGTGAAGAGTTATCTGAAGAGAATGAATGAAAAACTCAAGCCTCAACCATTGCTATGTGTTTCTTAGCTGATGTCCGTCTAAGATCTTCATTTGTTTTTGTCAGGAAGACATTCAGTGAGGCAGTGCCTCTCTTTCAAAGTGAGATCAACTTTGTACTCTTTGTAAATGTGATGCACTTGCATGACCACAATGTTGCATGAGTATTGGAGTTCTCACTGGCTAAAGAGCAGTTTGATAAATGATTCTAAATCACATGGTTTGGTTGCCTTTATCAGATAAATGAGCCATGAAAAATCCCAGTGGGCACCTACATTATGTCACTGCGTGGCACCTAAAAAGGATACCTCTCAGGCTAAATAAATACAAATGAAGAATACTTCTGAGGAAAAACAGTAAACTTGAATGTAATGAAATCAGAAGATTAGTTAGTTGCTATTTCAACTTTTCATATCAGAATTCTATGTCATTTCACATCCAAGCTTTTCTAGCCCATTAAGACATAATACTTCATCTTAAACCTCTTAATTTAAATCTCAGCACTGTTCACCTGCTAACTACTATAGATACTTATTTTTTAACTTATGCCTTAGAGGAGACATAAAGACAGATGAAAAGATGAGGCACAATTTAGAGATGTTTGGGTGGAGTGAGGAGGGCTAGTATGGCAAAGGAAAGGCAGTCACAAAATATATGTGTTGTCAAAATGGAGAAATAGCTGAGCTTTAGAGGGCGCTTCTCCTTGACACCCATCCCCACACTCACATTTGCATTGCCAAATTAAATACTTGGAAATACTGGCTTTTCTAAAACAGAAGCAGCAAGAGAGAGAACAGTAAAAATCAGTATTGTTCAGTGAAACAATAAAGGGAATGAATTTTTTTCCAGTGTAAGAGCATAATGAAGGCATTGCTGTTCCTCTGCAATGTCTTGAAAATAATTAGTGGTTCCTTTTCCCTTTTTTAATGCAAAAGAAGTATTGTGAACTGCTATGTCAAGCAGCCAACTTCTAGTCTAGTTTAGGTATGTTCTCAGTATAACATCTGGGTTCATGGATATGTACCAGCAGCTATAAAATAAGCAGCTTTTTTACACTAAGGGCAGATAGCCATCTTTATTGAAAGACTAATAAGTGTATCTTTGTCTTTCACTATTTGCTTAATTTCACTGATATGGTTAAATATAAGGGGATGGCTGGGTTAGGTGAGGTTGATGCAACTTACTTAGGCTTCAGTGAGCAAGGTCAGGTTTTCAGAAGTGAGATTATCATTGATTTCCTTCTAAGTTGCTTATGCTCAACCACTGAGTTACTGAAATTGTTCTGGCTGGCTGGTTTTATAAGGAACCTTACTCGGCATAAGTCCACGAGACCTGACGAGATAAATCCAAGGCTCCTGAGGGAAGTGGCAGATGAAGTTACTAAGCCATTCTATCATATTTGTAAAGTTGTTGCAGATTAGTGTAGTTCTGTCACAGTTTACCCACAGTTTGGTTTATCCACTCAACAACTGAGCACCATGCAGACAATTTCTTATTTTCCCTTGATATGGTGGGGGAGAAGATTGGTAGGTCAAGGGCAATAAAACTCATGGATTGAGATAAAGTGGAAATCACACACAGAAGCAGAGCTAAACAAGGAATTGATTAACCACTCCCCATGGGCAGAGGGCAGATGTTCAGTCATCCTCAGGAAAGCAGGATTATATCATAAATAATGGTTACCAGGGAAGTCAGAATGCCATCACTCCAACTGTCCTCTCTCCTTCCTTCTTCTTCACCTTGTTTTCAGTTCCTGAGCACAATGTCACAGGAAATATCCCTTTGGTCAGATGGGATCAGCGGTCCTGATTGTGTCATCTCCCCACTTCTCATGCCCCTCAGCCTGCTTGCTGGTGAGGTGGTGTGAGAGGCAGAAAAGGCCTTAGTTCTGTGTAAGCACTGCTCAGCAATAACAAAAACATCTCTATATTATCAACAAAGTCCAAATCCAAAACACAGCCTCATACAAGCTACTATGAAGAAGATTAACTCTATTCTAGCCAAAACCAAGGATAGAGGTTTCCCAGGAGCTGCAAGAAGGGGAAATATAACCTCCAGGTTTAAAAAGAAAAAGAGATTTGTGGTGATTGAGGTGATTCTCCTCTCCACTCTTGTGAGACCATACCTTGAGGAGGTCTACAAAGATGACCAGGGGACTGGAGCACCTCCTCTATGAGGACAGGCTAAGAGAGTTAGCGTTGTTCAGCCTGGAGACGAGAATGTCCCAGGGACACCTTGTAGCACTTGCCAGTACCTGAAGTGAGCCTACAAGACAGCTGGAGAGGGACTTTTTACAAGCACACGTAGTGATAGGTCAAGGGGTAATTGTTTTAAATTGAAAGAGGCTAGATTTAGGTAGGTGTTAGGAAGAAATTTTTTACTGTGAGGGTGGTGAGGCACTGGAACATGCTTCCCTGACAAATTGTGGATGCCCCATCCCTGGAAGTGCTCAAGGCCAGGTTGCATGGTCTTTGAGCAACCTGGTCTAGGGACACTTCCCTGTCCTTGGTGGGGACTGTTAGAACTGGATCTTTGAGATCCTTTTCAATCCAAACCTTTCTTCAACTCATGTCAATAATGGAATTATGGGCTGGAATGTGAAGTTTAATAAAGCTGGGTTTGCTTCTTCTTTAAATGCAAGAACTGAAGTCAACTTGAAATTACCTTGCATTAAGTCAGTAACTTTCAGTAACTACTGATGGACATAATTTGCTACTTCATTAGTTTCTAAGCAATTTTGTCACAATCCCTCCATGAATATGCAGCTTAAATGGAAGAATTAAGAACTGAACAATATACAAGCTGTAATTTTATTCTCCTAACTACGACAACTGGAAGAGGATACTTCAATTTTTAAAGGCTCATGTAGATTTATAAAGGCAACAGGGGAAGTACCACTGGCTGCTGTCAATTCTGACAGCTGTCAAAATTTATTTAACAGCAGCAGCTTTACACAAATTATATTTTCACCCAAAATGAAGCATTTTCTCACTTGCAGTGTTTTCATGGAAATAATAGTTAAACTTTTAAAATAAAGTTATTTCTATTCACATAAATTTTGTGTACATTACACACACACACACACACATATATATATATATATATATATGTGTTTAAACTGAATATTGTAAGTAAGAGCTACTGTCCCTCTCAAAATCTTAAGCCAGTTAGGGAGCATGAGAAAGGTTCAGGAAGGACGGGATTTCTAACAGTTTCCTTGTAAGTGCAGCTGCAGCTGGAAGTGGCACAGTTGTGCTGCCTTTTAGACATGCATTGATCCTTTTTTGCTGCTTCAAGTGGGCAGATGTGTTTGTACCTGTTGGCTGTTTATTTTTGTCCTCATTTTGGACGAGTCGTGGAGTTTCACGGCTTCTGTGAAGAGGCTTCTTTTCTGTGGAGAAGTTTTTTACACTCCAGACTTGACAAGATGTTACATTAGGTCACAGAAAATATAAGGTTTGAATAAAAAGATGGAACCAGTCATTCCCAAAGCAGTTTATGCTGGCTTGCTGAATTTTCTTCACATTCTAATAGTGACAAGGCAAACATCTTCCATGGTGCTCAGGACCCGTGAGGCTGCCACTGTGAGACAAACCTTTCATAGGTGGGCCCAATCCTAGGGAATGCTCAAATGTTGGACCAGAACTACTGTGTTTCTAAAACACAGGACAGAGTGCACAACTGAGACTTACACAGAACCATAGGCATTTAATATCCTCTCCTAAGGTCATTCTTTTGGGACATGGTTGAAGTTGAGTAGCTTTTTTTAAGGAACTTCACAGATTATGGGCAGATGCATTTGTGTGTGGTTATACACCCTTGTTCTCTCAACCAACATCACTGATTCCCCATGGAAGTGTTGGTCTTTGGCCATTTTACATGGAAAATACAGGCCTGGCTTTGCCCTCTGCACTTCTCTGCTGGAAATGTTTAGGGTTTCTTAGAGTGGGGCGAGGCAGACAAAACTTAGTAGGGTGGAAGATCATGGATTTTCTTCTAGACTGGTGCATCTGTGCACTTCATTCCACTTTACACTCCTGTAAGGAAGGATGTGCATATTTTGAAAGTTTGGTGCCCTGGTTTAAAAATGTCTACAGACATTTCTTTGAAATAGAGTAATCACTGATTAAAATGATTATCAGTGATTCTTACTGAAGAAGTCACTGATTGCTTTGTTTGTAGAGGCCTCAATCCTTTACAAAGGCCTAAACAATGTCAGTGATTGGAAAAGGTTGTAGTCTAGACTCTTTTCTTTCTTGAAAAGAAACTCCAAACCACTCCCAGGGCACTGTCAAACTAGCAGACAACAGCTGAGAATAGTCTTTGAGTAATTAGATCTCAAACACAAATAAAAAATGGTGTTTTTCTTCATGGATACACAATTACTTTGACAATTTCTCTTAAGTTAGATAAAAGTTTACATTTCAGATATCAAAGTAAAGAAATAAAAAACAACCCAAACTAAACTGTTAGGTTTAGGCTGAAATTTAAAACTGCAGCTCAGCCATTCACTTTAGAAGTTCCTGAGAGGCTTTGGTGCCCGAGTCAGGCAGCTGACCAGAAAATTGACAGAGGCTAGAGCTGCCATGTCTGCAAACATACTACAGGCACACGTAGGCAGCAGAGAAGAAACCTCTTGTGAAACACTCTTGTAAAAAGCACTCTCAACAAGGCATACTCTGTTTTAAAAAAAATTAGGAGATTCAAGTTGGACAAGTAGGTCAGCAATTCCATGTGATGGTAGGGCCAGGATGCCCTGATTGCTCAGGTTATAAGCAGGAGATGTTTAGTTAAGCAAAGAAGTTATTTCTGCCTTCTTGGGTGAGAAAATTGAGGTGAGCATAAGGGAACACTCTGTTCTTTAAAAAAAATTCTAAGACTTTTGAACTTTTTAGCTTTTAAAAGGAAGAGAAGCCTCAGACCAGATAACATCAAATGGAAAAAAATTATTCTACCTGTGGAAGGTTTTATAATATTTGTTAGTTACCAGGTAACAGGGTTGTATAACAGGAGATGCTGTCCATTTATGACTGGAGAACCTAGTTTGTTGTGTAGTGATGAATTGGTGCCTACTCTCAGATGGGCTCATTCCAAATGTAGTATGAAGGTATTTTTCTTTCCTTTTCTGCCTTCTCTCCTTTTTTTTTTATTATTTCTGTTGATTGCTTGATTGGTTGGGTTGGTCGGGTTTTTTTGGTTGCCAAAAAGCTTGCTAAGAATTTCAGTTCAACACACAGCTGGCAAAGAATAGGAGGACATCATTAGGAATACTAAGGTCCTTTTCTGAAAACTTACACAGACTGTTAAAGTGAAAAGATAAGAATTTTCCACTTCACCAAAATACTTCAGAGTGCTTTCCTGCACACGTTTATCTACAAGCTGTTTCCCAATGGCCTGGAACTGCTCTTCCTAGAACTGAGCAGGGTGATGATTGTAGGTGGCCCTCCCAGGCTATGAAAAGAGAAGAAGGAAGCAGATTAAGAGAAGACAGGATCAGCAATACTTTGGTGAAGGAGGCAGGTATGTGTGGAAGCAGGAGATGTCACTGAATATTTATGCTTTTTTGAAAGGGGAAAAAAAATGTGAATACCTGTAAAACATCAGGAAAAGTTCTGGATTTCCTAGGAAGGTAGACTTCTAAAATTTATAACCCAGACAATAGGATGTTGGGGAGGTAAAACATTGTATTTGTTTTGATTTTGAAGCATTGCAAAGATATCAACTAAGGTATAAACAGTTTCAGGATTTTTCTCATTTGTTGCTTTTGTCTGTGTGTGTTATATTTGTTTACAAATAGCAACTGCATATGAGAAAAATCTTTTATTTTAATCTACATAGAAAACAGACTTTTGTGAGTAGTTATTCTAGTCATTAGAGATTTTATATATTAATGTTACTTCTTTGATTGTTTGCTTGTTTGTTTATTAAAGCTGGATTTTTTGTGTGTGCATCAAATACATTTGGAAGGCAGAGAACTAAAATGTGATTATCAGGAAAGAAACAAACATAATTATGGAAAGCAATGTTAAAATTCTAAAAGGAATTATTGTGATTTACTTTTGCTGTACATACTTATAAAAAGGGTCTCTCCTCTTTTCTCCCACCCTAATCATGACCTGGAGCCTGAACTATTCAAATAATGACCCAAACACACACAAAATTGAGTCAGTATTGATACCATGTCACGTCTGGCAAAAGCCAAAATTAAAGCAAGTCATTTACCCCGTGGTGGCACGAGGATATCAGGTTTAGATAGATTTAATTTATCAATAGGGTCAGGCTGCACTGAATATGAAATCAAATTACACAGAAGCAGATGCTGAAGTCCAAGAGGAGAAGGTGTAGATTGATTGGAGAAAGGCAGCCCATCAAAGGGGCCTTTGTCCAGGCTTGACTTGGCGAAGCAGCTGACAAGTGGCCATCAGATCCTGCAGCCAGGCAGCTGCATGACGGGAGTTTGACAGCTGACTTCATTAGGGCCCTGAGGACACGTGCAGGGATGAATTTGTCCTTTAATTGAGCTGGGCCAGGAAATAGCACCGAGAGGGCAAATGGCAGCGAAAAGGGCTGAAATGAACCCAGGGGCCAGATAGGTAAATTTCATGCTCTTGTGATATTTGACATGTATGTTCTGTTTGTATGTATGACATTTGTGTATTTGTCACCAGTCTTAAAAGCCTTCAGAAATCAAAATATATACTCAGCATAGAAGTCATCAGGAAAATTTCTGCCCGAGTGTGGTGGAGGGTGAAAACATTGCATCGATCGGGGATCCCCCGAGGCAAAGACTCTGTATGAATAGACTTCCCCAGCCCACCGTTCTGGGAATAAATCTTGCCTTTCTGCTTGCATTAATGCCATCATTTCCTGCTTACTTAACAGATAACAAAGTCTGTAAAGTGAATTCTGCGACCTGTGTGCAGTTTTTCTGTTTACAATTCAGTGGTGTTTTCTCTGGTATGATATTTCAGAAACCATTGTAAAATCTAGATTGAGTCAAAATGTTAATACAAACTGCGTTAGTCTGCCTTGCCTGGCTTTTTGTCTCACCTTGCCAAGAGTCTGGTTGATTTTTAAACATAAAGTTGAGGTGATGGAGGCTCTGTAGGGGGGTGGAGGGAGAAAGTCCTTCAGTTCATCCTCAGGCAAAATGCTGACAGAAGGCAGGGCTCCTATGGAAGGAGACAGGAGTTTGGTTGTAATATACACTGTACTTTTTAAAGATCCCTATCAAAATAGCCTTATGCAATGCTCCAGCTAATTAATATACAAAAAGGAGCGTGGTGCAAAGCTGTAACTGGTAATCTGAGTCCTCTGGCATCAATGACACTCCGATATGTCTATCAAGCAGAGAATAGACTCCTTTATGTTCTCTCGCAGCATAAATATGTGATCAAAGAAATAACATGTACTAGAGCTGCCCTTAAGCAGTGACCCTAACCTTATGCCTCTCTTCCCATTGCCAGTATCCCCAAAGCACTCAACAGATGTCAGATACAGTTAAAGTGGAACATATCCATGCATCTAATTTGGAGGCAGAGTATTTGCTGGCAAAAATTGCCAAATTCTAATGTGCTTGTTCAAAAGCTACCTCAGTTTACACACCTCTGAGTAACAAAGTTTGACAAATTATTAGTATTGAGTAATAATCAATAAAATTTGATTGGTGAAATATTGGCGATCACATAAGGTACTAAGATGTGTAAAATCATCTCATCTCACCCAAAATGTGGGAGCTATCTCAGACTGGTAAATCTGTTGATTTTGTGTGTATACAACTCTTAATTTTGTTGCCATCCCTGCAACCTACTCATGTTCATGCAGGGTATGGTAACAACAAAATGTTCCAAAATCTGCCATAAAATGAGGTGTAGTTGGAAAGTACATATCTGCCTTCTATAGCATGCTAACTGTGTATAACACAAACAATGCAAAGCAGAACAAAATACCACCAAAAAAAGAGCAAACAAGCCAAAAACACCCAAAAAAGCAAAACAAACAACAAAAAACCCCAAGCCAAAATATTCCCTAAACAAACAAAAAACCAAAATAACTAAACTCAAACAAAACTAAAACCAAAACTAATCAAGCAATCAAAAAAAAAAAAACAAAACAAAACAAAAAAAACAAAAAAACAACAAAAAAACCCCAAACAACAACAACAAAAAAACCACCAAAAAACCACTCAAACCCCCAAGATCAGTTTATGTATTAATACCTTTCAGATTGCCCTAGTGATTTCATGGAGATTTCTGTCTTGCAGTTAAACAGTTTGCTTCTGCTTCTTGGGACATGTAAACAAGTTCTCAATTTTATTAGTTTTCTGGTATGCTCCAGCAATCTTTTCTGTGAGGCTGGACAGGGCTGCCATTCAAAGGAATGGACCCCCCCTGAATTAGACAAGGAGATAGTTTTTCTCCCTCAAGACACAAAAAAAGATATTTAGGCAACCAGTGTCCATGGAAACTCTGCAGGAGCTGGAGACAACTCCAGAAATTCTCTCTTTGTTTTATAATCTGCTCAGAAAGAGAATCGAGACAGGAGGAGGACATAGGGAGAAGGTCATAATTTTCTGCTCTTAGAGGTTGTTTTTCTTATCGTAGTGGGGTGGAGGTCTCAATTCCCAAAGGCTTAACAGCCCATTTGTTATAGAAAGCAGATATGATCCTATATTCCTTTTCTTGTGTCATTTTCAGCTTATGCTACAAGAATAGGCACTGAAAAATCTCCTCCATGCTGAAACCTGTTGTTATCCAGGGAGTTCTCCCTGGCATGCTGGACATGCATTCAACAAATTAATGACTAACTTTTAGCCAGAGACCTAGAGTAACCTCCAACAACTGTGGGCCAGGAAATTTTGTTCCAGTTCTGATCTCTGTGATGATTAAGTAAGGTTCCCTCCATGAGACTGTTCAGGTCCAAACTTTTATATAAATTGTTTTGTGATCTGGTTAGGCCTAGTGCCAGCCATGCTTCCCCATGTGAAGCATGTTTACAGCTGGAGTAGAATCTGGAGAAGGGAAGGAGGATGATTTCCCCAAAATCTGGTTTGATGCCTGGAAAATAGGCATATTATGTATAAAGAATATTACATTCAGTTAGATTGCTCCAAAGTGCTTTGCTTTCTTATCCCCTTATCTAGAGAAACACTGAGTCAGGATACAAAAACATCTGAGAAAGATTTGGGGAATATGCACTCTCTTTGGCTTCTTAGAACAGGAAGCCGTATAAAGGACTCAAGGATAAAACTGAAAGGCGAATCCACAGGACAGCTAAAACTGACAAATATTAAATATGCCAAGAGCTTTTTGAGCATGGGCTAACATTTCTCTTTAACATACACATCAGAATTCCTTTAATCTATGCCATGAGGGGATTTCAACCAGCAAGCATAGTTGGGTCTTGCAAAGCTGATCTCTGCTTGAGCCTCTGTGACTGACCCTATGCAGCCCCTCTTTTTGAGGAGTTCTGGTCCTTCTTCTGCTGGTGCAATTGGGGCATCACAGAGCAGGATGACCCCATGCATGGCTGCCCTCTCCTTGTGGGTATAGTAAATGTGGTCTTTGAGAAGTGAATCTATTTCTGTTGTTTTCCTAGAAATGGGCAAACCTGGTGTGAGCTCTGTCTAATGGGTTATTATAAAAACGGAATAATTGCTAATGTTTAATTTTTCATCTATTTTTTTCTCCTGCTCCACACTGTCTTTTCCTATCTTTTCCTTCTGTGTGTCATACACTTTTTCTATTATTTGCAACATTTCCACTTTGGATTGCTACATTTTTATGCATGACAGCCAGAAGCTAGGAGTTATAGAACACCTTCATGAAGAAGAACAAGCTTGTTTTGTTTAATATTTTGCCTCCTGGCAAATAAATAAGAATGCTGCCATTAGGTGGTGAGGAAAACCTCAGTTTGAGCTTCTCCTCACATTAATGATGGTTTATTCTGTTGTGGTTCAGCATAGGCTCAATCTGAGCTGAAAGCACATTCAGACCTGTCAACTGCTGTAAGAGGTGGAAAATCCATGCTTGCATTAATGTCTCCTCGATAATTACTTTAAATACCCTTTTTTTGGTATTATTTTGTAGTTTTCTTAATGAGAGCTGTACATTTTTTGTGTACAAGCAAATTATGGAGTTTGATACAGAAGCTTTTTAACAAGATACACTTTTAAAAAAGCTTATATTTAGCTAACGTGTGCCTGGATCTGGCGCAAGTGGTGAGACAGCTGGTTAATAAAGTCACTGTTAAAACCTAATATAATACACATTTGCTCAGAATTGTCTGATTCAGTGATGCTTTGTAATGGCACAGAGCAAGTCAATATTTCCCAAGTAATGGCATTACTATACAACAGATTCATGGTGTACAGACACCCAGTAAACTCTCAGCAAAATCAGTCTCTGTGTTGTATTTTTTCAGAGTGAACGAACTAAAACCTGTGAAAAGAAAATGAAGGGAGTTAAACCACGACTGTGGATCTCCTGGTCTGGGTTTAAGCTGCAATGCTAAGATGCAGATATCTTCCATTTAAACAATGCCAAACCTCTGAGCCTGCTCTCCCTTATGCTGGTACCAACAACAATGATCAGGTAAGTGACCAGCAGATACTTTTTTTTATTAGCCCAGTCTCTGTGTTGAAACTCAAGCTGCCTAGCTCCAAAATAAAAGATGGAGGAAATTGGATTCTAATTCTAATTGCATTTTGGAAGTAGATATAGGATCCAGAAAATGATATCACTGAGGCAAATTAATTCCTACTGTAATTACATTGACGTCAGTGCACTTAATCCAGGGATAAATTTGGCCCAATGACTTCAAGTATTGTTTGCACACAGGAGTCTCAACAACAGCAAACCCCTTGTGCTGAATCAGAAAAACACCATGTTTGTTGGAGCTATTTCTGTTGAAACGGCCAAAAAAACCTTCCAATATTTGTATTTGAGGTGAAAGTATAGCTACATGCTTTCATTTGCTGAACTATTATATTCCATTGTATTTCTATTTTGTTTCCTTAATACAAAGTTTTTAATATACTCTGCAAAAGGGCACTTTTCTTCTCTTGAGGGAGATTCTATGAGTTTTGCCTAACAAAACCAGTGATGGCATTAGAAGCAGGAGACAAATAGCTGTCTGTGGGAAAAGGCTCCCAGGTTGCTGTCTGCATTAACCTTCTTGATGACTAACTAGGGAGCTGCAAACAGCAACTGATACAGGACACAGCAGCCACACTTGCATCATGCCTCATGATCCACAAACTTGGAACTCACCAAACCAACGGCACCAACCACCCAGGCGATCTCTGGAGCAAGCCAGTGGTGAAAAGCTGGCCCTACCCTCCCCTTCAGGGCAGATCCAGGGGCATTTGGTCTTGTTGTCCAGCTGCCTTCATGTATCCCCACTCCCTTATCAATAATGTCCTGAGGCCTTAGCTGGCTGGACAAAGTGTCACAAAGTCTGTCCTTGTTCCTGCTTGCAAAGGTAACAGGTATTTGCAAGGCAATGCAGATGCACGAAGCCAGTTCAGGGCTACATGCAAGATTTAAGCTTTCCAACAAGGCCAGTTAAAGTGCAACAGAGAAATACTTTACATTTCCAGGTTTAACTTTGTCAAACCTGAATACTTTGGTACAGTTTGCAGGAGAGCTCTGTATATTTTATCAGGCTCTAGGAAAGACTGTAAGAGAAAAGACCTTGTGCCAATAGGGTAAATCTTTGGCTTCTTCATGAAGTTTAATTTATTACCCATATATGATTTCTATGATAATAAAAGCCCGCTGTGTAAACAGCATGTCACCTCTCCATGTAGACACTGATTTATATGTCTCATCACCCACTGAAGATAAAGCAGGGAACAGTCCAGCCAAAAAAGATAGCCAACTAACTTCTTAGCCAGTAAAGCACATCTTTTGTTTGGTTGATCTGCTGTTTGGCTCAAAGAACAGAATAGATATGCTAATAAAAAGAATTATCACATAAATTTCTTCAAGTTGGTATAACTAAATGCAGTGCTGGAGCCAGCAGTTCCTAAATTAAATTCACCCTTCTGTGATGGAGTCAGTAGATTAGTGACTAGACCTTCAACTTTCCAAGATCTAAGTTAAATGATTGTATTCAAACAAAAGAAGGTTTGGAAAGTCTTGCTTTTCACTTGCTAATTTATCCTTGTGAAGTAGAAGGAGTTTGGTTTGGTTTCTTTCCAGCAATATATGTGTCCTAATGTGTTAAACATTTATTAGGGAGCAGAATTTTTATATAAAAGTTGGAAGGCAGATGGTTAAAGTAAAAACCCCGCAGGCTGTCCATTCTAATATATAAACAATGGGATCTTTATGTTTTGCCTGTTCAACATTTCTTGAAAATTGTTCTTTAGCAAACTGCAGCACCTGCAGTAACCAGAGGCAGCTCTCTTTCACTCACTTCTCTCCTCTATAGCCAAGGTTCATAAGGTGCTGAGTGCCCAGTTTCCATTGCCCTTGCTAGCTTTATATGCCTGTTGCTTTCAGAAAAATTACCAGGTGTTTGACAGGCTCTCTGACATAACAAATTCTATGTCCCATGTTTGATAGCAAGACAACGAAAATAAGCGTGTGCTTCAGACTTACTGAAAAATAAACATCAGCTGAGCCTTGGAGAGCAAAGGGCTTTTAGGTGCTGAATTCTTTCTGAGATATAGACCATCACAAGCTTGCAAGTGGCTCATTATTTATAATACATGGGAAGAAACTGTAATACACTTGCAGGCATAGAACAAGGTAAAGAAGTAAAATGTGCATAGATCCCAGATTAAGCATGGGAGCTGAGCACAGTTAGCAGTCCTGTTTCTATTTAACTGGAATTACAAAATGCTGCAAGGGAGGCAGTAAAACACAGAGCACCCACGTAAATACCAAGTTGCAGAGGCCACCTTTGTTAGCTCTCTCCTACTGGAGTATGCTGAATGCAATTTGTTTGTTAAAACACTGCTTCTACTGCTACCATAGTGCACCCAAATCCTTTCTGTTCCTGTAAACTAAGTAATCGGCTTTATGCTGACTATGCAAAAAAAAA